>JADRCH010000046.1:6109613-6133658 GCA_019843965.1 Rhynchomys soricoides
TCACTTCCCTGTGTATATACATGAACGTGTGCATGCGTGTGTTTGTGGATGTGTGTAACCTTGTATGTGTGCTTTTGTTTCTATGACCGTATTATAATCCTACCCCAACTCTCCCTCTTTTTTTCTATTCTTCCTTCTTTCTGCTATCAATATTTTGTTAATTCCTACTTTCTGGAAATATATACTCACCTATAACTTTCCTATTTCCCCAAGATTTCTTGGATCCCTTTATTAGATAGTTGTAATTACTAAAAACCAAACTTAAAATGTAAGATTCTTTTAATTTGTAATTATTTATATATGTTATATGCCTATATGTGGGTATCTGCACTTCAGCACAGGTGCTTGCAGAGACTAGAGACACTGGATCCCTGGGAACGAGAGTTATAGGCAGTTGTAAGCCTGTTTTGGATTGGGGGGGGGGACCAAATTCCATTCCTCTGAAAGATGGAGAGGAATGCTCATAATTGTTGAACACTCTCTTCTCCTTTCCAGTGTGTGTGTGTGTGTGTGTGTGTGTATGTGTGTGTGTGTATGTGTGTGTGTGTGCGTTAGGCACATAGAGATAGGAAGAGGGTACAATGCCTCCTATAGCTGGAAGTACAAGTGTTGAAAGCCATGTGATGTGGGTTCTGAGAACAAATTTGGGTACTCAGCAGGAGCAATGTATCTACATCACATATTTGGGGTCCACCTGTGTCTTCTTGTGATTTTATTCATTTTACCTTTTTATTCTATTTCATGTGTTTTGATGACATCCATTTGTGTATATCATACCATGGAGGCTGCAAGAGAGATTCACATTCCCTGTGATTGGAGTTATAGATGGCTGTGAGCCACCAGGTGGGTGCTACGAATCAAACCCAGGTCCTCTGGAAGAGCAGACAGTGCTCTTAACAAGTTGGTGCACGTGTCAATGATGTTGTTGGTCATGGTTTTGTTTTATGTTTGTTTCATTTTTGTGTTTTATTTTTACTTTTATCTCTTTCTCTTAAATTCATTAGTATTCACTGGGAAAACTTCTGATTCCTGAGTGCAGTTTTTGGGGGGAAGGTTTTAACAATTGATTCAAATTTTTAAATCCATATAAGATTATTTTGGTGATATATCTGTTGAGTGATTTTCAGAACTTTGTGTCTTGTTATATCAATTTATTAAAATTGTAAAAGAGAATTCCTTTTATTTCATTGCTCCATTTTCTTATTACATTCCTGGGATATCAATAATGATGACCTCTTTGTAGATCAGCTGGGGGAGATAGGACTTGGAGTGACTCAGTTCTCCTCCCTTTCTCATTTGTAGCTCTCAAATCAAACTGTCTAATGTTCTGGGAATGCAAAACCACTGACAGAGGAGGAAATGATTGAAGCATGCCAGGCTCAGGTCTTGTCCCTCCTAGAACAAAACATTCAGCAATTATTTAGTTCATCATGTCACGATTCCTCAGGAGACAAAATTCAAGGTAGTACACTTTGTTTGTTTGTTACCTGAACTACTATTGGAGCATATCCAGAGAAGGCTTTCCTGGACTACTTTGCTGATAGAGAATTTGCTTATGAGAAATCCTAGTCTTCAGTTGTCCTTTGCTCAAAAAATATGCTAATAATTATGCTTCATGAGATTTGATGTGTATGTGTTCTTTCTTCCCAGCTACAACAAGCACTAAAAATTAGCTCAACTCAAGGCCAGGTCAGTGTGGGTTAGGGTTTGCCTTTGGCATTGTAACCCAGACCTTAGTAGACCCACTGTACCTTCCTTTTGTTTTCTTGTGTGTGTGTGTGTGTGTGTGTGTGTGTGTGTATGTTTTGTCTCCAACATTTTCTCTTTATTCTTGATCAACATATACATATCTCAAAGACAAAATTAGCAGATATTAGTTTTATTGATTTTCTGTAACATTTTGTCATTTACAGTTTTATTTATTTTGACTTAATTTTTATTATCTTTCATTTTACATGTAGTAGGCTTATGATCTCATTATTGGAAGTGACACTAAAGAGAGTGAACATTTAAAATCTATTTTTCTCTTTTCTATGACTAGATTATTTTTGGGAGCATTTGTCATAAATGAGTATGTGGTAAGGCGTCTGTGCATGTGTGTCCACCTATATGGTATCTAAATGGGGTATAACATCATGAGTTACTCCTCAGATGTTTCCAAACTTTTCCTTCTCCCTCCATCTCTTTCTTGCTTTCTTTCTTTACTTTGTTTTTGTTGTTTTGTTTTTATTGATAGAGTTTCTCAGTGGCCTGGAATTTCCTAAGTAGTCTAGGCTGACGGCTCAGTGAGCCCCAAGGCTTCTCTTCCACCTGAGTATAGTCTACTTTATTTTATTTCTCAAAACCAGTTCTTGTTTCACACCTATGTTCAGTCTATTCTATTCTACTTATTCTGAAGGATTGCTAATGCAGTGGTGAGTGTGGAAGAGTGGGAGGCTCCATCTTTAGGCTGTTTGCATGTCTGCTCTAGGACCTTCATTGAACAGCTTCCTGTACTTTCACTGGCTTGGGTGAACTAGGAAGGCTCATTGGATAGATCTGGCAGCATCCTTCCTCCATGTTGAAGGTTCTGGTAAGGTACAGTGCCAGTGACCAGATATTTTCTATAAACCAGTGGCAAATGGTATTTGGGGGGTAAAGGTTCTCAATAGTAGTGGAAATACAAGTAATTCCTTCAAATATGCAAATACAGAAACTGTACATTAAAATTCAAAACTTCTTGATCTTAGAGCACAAGCCATTGGTGTTCTATTCAAGAACTTTTCCCCTGTGCCCATGTGTTTGAGGCTTTTTCCCACTTTTTCTTCTATTAGATTCAGTGTATCTGGTTTTATGTGGAGGTCCTTGATCCACTTGGACTTGAGCTTTGTACAGGGAAATAGGAATGGATCAATTCGCAATCTTCTACATGTAGACCAATAGTTGAACCAGCACCATTTGTTGAAGAGGCTGTCTTTTTTTCACTGTATGGTTTTAGCTCCTTTGTCAAAGATCAAGTGACCATAAGTGTGTGAGTTCAATTCTGGGTCTTTGATTCTGTTCCATTGATCTATCTGCCTGTCACTGTACCAATACCATGCAGTTTTTATCACTACTGCTCTGTAGTACCGCTTGAAGTCAGGGAGGCTGATTCCCCCAGAAGTCCTTTTATTGTTGAGAATAGTTTTTGCTATCTTGGGTTTTTTGTTATTCCATATGAATTTGAGAATTGCTGTTTCTAAGTCTATGAAGAATTGAGTTGGGATTTTGATGGGGACTGCATTGAATCTGTAGATTGCTTTTGGCAGGATGGCCATTTTAACTATATTAATCCTGCCAATCCATGAGCATGGGCAATCTTTTCATCTTCTGAAGTCTTCTTCAATTTCTTTCTTCAGAGACATGAAGTCCTTGTCATACAGATCTTTCACTTGTTTGGTTAGAGTCACACCAAGATATTTTATATTGTTTGTGACAATTGTGAAGGATGTTATTTCCCTAATTTCTTTCTCAGCCTGTTTATCCTTCGAGTATAGGAAGGCTACTGATTTGCTTGAGTTAATTTTGTATCCAGCCGCTTTGCTGAAGTTGTTTATCAGCTGTAGCAGATCTCTGGTAGAGTTTTTCAGGTCACTTAAGTATACCATCATATCATCTGCAAATAGTGATATTTTGATTTCTTCCTTTTCAATTTGTATCCCTTTGACCTCCTTTTGTTTTCTGATTGCTTTAGCTAGAACTTCAAGTACTATATTGAATAGATAAGGAGAGAGAGGGCAGCCTTGTCTAGTCCCTGATTTTAGTGGGATTGCTTCGAGTTTCTCTCCATTTAGTTTGATGTTGGCTACTGGTTTGCTGTATATTGCTTTTACTATGTTTAGGTATGCTCCTTGAATTCCTGATCTTTCCAAGACTTTTATCATGAAGGGATGTTGAACTTTGTCAAATGCTTTTTCAGCACGAAACGAAATGACCATGTGTTTTTTTTCCTTTGAGTTTGTTTATGTAGTGTATTACATTGATGGATTTCCAGGTATTGAACCATCCCTGCATCCCTGGGATGAAGCCTACTTGATCATGGTGAGTGATCATTGTGATGTGTTCTTGGATTTGGTTTGCAAGAACTTTATTTAGTATTTTTGCATCGATATTCATAAGGGAAATTGGTCTGAAGTTTTCTTTTATTGTTGGGTCTCTGTGGGGTTTTGGTATCAGTGTAACAGTGGCCTCATAGAATGAATAGGGGAGTGTTCCTTCCGTTTCTATTTTATGGAATAGCTTGAAGAGTATTGGTATTAGGTCTTCTTTGAAGGTCTGATAGAATTCTGCACTGAACCCATCTGGTCCTGGGCTTTTTTTGGTTGGGAGACTTTTAATGACTGCTTTTATTTCTTTAGGGGTTATGGGACCTCATAAAATTACAAAGCTTCTGTAAGGCAAAGGACACTATAAATAGGACAAAACAGCAACCTACAAATTGGGAAAAGATCTTTACCAATCCTATGTCCGATAGAGGGCTAATATCCAATGTATACAAAGAACTCAAGAAGCTAGACTCCAGAGATCCAAATAACCTTATTAAAAAATGGGGAAGAGAGCTAAACAGAGAATTCTCAACTGAAGAAACTCGAATGGCCAAGAAGCACCTAAAGAAATGTTCAACATCCTTAGTCATCAGGGAAATTCAAATCAAAACAACCCTGAGATTTCACCTCACACCAGTTAGAACGGCTAAGATCAAAAACTCAGGTGACAGCAAATGTTGGCGAGGATGTGGTGAAAGAAGAACACTTCTCCATCACTGGTTGGAATGCAAGTTGATACAACCTCTCTGGAAATCAGTTTGGCGGACCCTCAGAAAAATGAACATAATACTACCTGAGGACCCAGCTACTCCACTCCTAGGCATATACCCAGAAGATGCTCCAACATGTAATCAAGACACATGTTCCACTATGTTCGTAGCAGCTATATTTATAATAGTCAGAAGCTGGAAACAACCCAGATGTCCCTCCACAGAGGAATGGATACAGAAAATGTGGTACATTTACACAATGGAATACTACTCAACTATTAAAAACAATGACTTCATGAAATTTGCAGACAAATGAATGGATCTTGAAAATATCATCCTGAGCGAGGTGACGCAATCACAAAAGAATGAACATGGTATGTATTCACTGTTAAGTGGTTATTAGCCCAAGAGTTCGAAATACCCAAGAGTCACTTCACAGCAACAGTAGGGCGGAGTGGGAGGTCCCAGATGGAGGACTCGGAGAAGGGACTGAAGGAGCTGAGGGAGTTTGCATACCCAGAAAGGCAGCAACAGTGGCAACTGGCCTGACATCCTGATACTCCTGGAGATTGATCCACCAACCAAAGAATACACATGGAGTGACCCATGGTGCTGGCCACATATGTGGCAGAGGAGGGTCTTGTTAGACATCAGGGGGAGGAGAGGCTTTTGGGCCTGAGGGTATTAGATCCCCCAGTATAGGAGAATGCCAAGGAGGGAAGACAAGAGTGGGTGGGTGGGGGAATACTCCAATAGAGGCAGGGGAGGGGGGAGGGAATAGGGAGGTTCCAAAGGGGAGATCTGGAAAGGGGAAAACATTTGAAATGTAAATAAAGTAGAAAAAAAATTCAAAACTGGATCTTTCTTCTGAATCTATTTGAAGGTTTCAAACTAAGAACTCTTATTTTAGATTTTTTTTAAAAAAATACAAACACATGCATACTGCTCTTGCAGCTAGTTTGAATTTCCTGCACCCACTCCCATCTCAGACAGGTTGTAACTAGGCTATAACTGGAGCTCTAGCAAGGATTAGACAGCTCTTATCCTTGTGGGGACCTGTACCCACCACATACACACACACACACACACACACACACACACACACACACACACTCACACACACACACACACACACACACATGATTTAAAATAATAATAGCAAGTCTTTAAAATAAAACAAATAAGCAAACAAGTGCTCAGAACAAACAAATCACTTCCTCCCTTCTCTCCCCTAACCCCGAGTTATTTGTGGAAAGCTGTCTATAAAGGAAGTCACTTCCTTATCAGTGTAACCTCCCATTACTGGCTGTTTATTGTCACTTTCCAGAGTTATACTGACTTTCTGAAGGGTCTTTGGCTAGTATGACCTTTAAGTACTGTGGATATTTAATTTTGTAGTTAGTGTAAGGTTTGTTCGTTTGTTTGTTTGTTTTTTCCACTGCATCAATCATTGGCTGACTTTTACATGAAACCAGAGAAAATGGGTTCCCATCTTTAATATTTAGCAACGTGGTACTTGGCCAAAGCCAGTGTTCCATATTTCTTTTGTAAGAGAAGTGAATTTTAATTGTACTCAAATTGTCTGCACTGTCTGGGCTGTTTTCCTGGGGCCATTGTAGCATACTACACTACATGTAGCACACATGTAACATACTATTTGGCCTTGTTTAGAGAGATTATCAGTAGTGAAGTCATCCTTGGAAGTTGGTTTGAACCAGTGAGAAGTAGGGCTTTGTGGGAGTTCTTTGGGTCCCTGTGAATGTGCTCTTGTAAAAGATTGAATATTTTCTCATGACATCTGAATGGTTATGATGAAAAAGTTGTTATAAATGAAGCAAAGTTGTGTATATCCAGCCTTCTGTGTTTCAGATGTAATATGTGCTTATATGATCTTATATGAATTTCTGCCATGGCATGATTTCATCATTGCTCTTACCTAAGGCTAACTCAATGGGCTATCCTGTTTAATTTTGGACATCCAAAACTGGGCTAACTAAACTTTCTTCATTAGAACGTGCTTCAGGCATTCAATTAATATAATTATGCTTACTTTTCCTTCACTCTCTTATGATCCTTTGCATGATATTTTGTTCTGGATAACTCATATCTTCTAGAGAATGAAGAGGGATGTAAACTCATAGTTTAAAAAATAGATAAACGCCTCTTCTCAAATATTTAAATCATTAAAATGTCATTGCAGTTTTCTGAGAATATAGATCACATAAAAGAATCTGCCAACATGTCTCAGAGTTTGTTTCTGAAGAGAAGCTCTTTCAACCAGTGATATGACAGTTAGATTGACACTTATTTGTGCAACATTACCTGGAACAATACACGTGTGTTATAGAACCTGAGTTGTCTATAGTCGTAATGCTGGCCCTGGCCTGGTTTTGGTAAGTTGCCAAACCTCTCGGTACATGTGTCGCTCAGAATCTGAAGGTGATATAATAAAATATGTTGTCTCTTTTCCTCTTAAGGAGTGCACTTCTGTTCCTAGAGGACATGAGATTCTTGAAACAAACCCCATTTAATCTAAAAGAGTAACATGGAATCTTATCAGTACAACCTGGTCCTTTGTTACTCACTCCTATTAGGTTAAGTGTTCTCAGAGAGACAGGTACACACATTCTGAGACTGCATCAAGAACTGAAGGTGCTTATCATTTGATCAATGAGTGTGTTGTAGATATTACCTTCTGCAATCAGGTCGTTGAGGAGAGCTGCTTAAACAAAAGCAGTGACAGAAGAGATTATTCTTTGAGATGCCCTTAGGCTGACTAGAGATGATCACCCTCTGGAAGATCAGCAAGCACTCTCAACCATGGAGCCATCTCTCTTTCCCGAGCAATTGCTAGATTCTATAATAATGCAGTTATAGTCAGTGGTGATCTCTTCTCTTGTGGAATTTAGTTACAGAAGAAATACTGATGATTTATTTTCCATTATTATATAGTTTGTTTATTTTCATTTCAGCTTTATAGCTCCTTAAATATTTATTGGGATCATAGGTAAAACAGCCAATTATCTTTGTGGGAAATTTTTGATGTGCAATATAGTGTGTCTAATACACTGTAAAGCTTGAATATCATAAACAGTCAATAATTGTAGTTTGAATGGGTGATCAAATGGTTGAAGGAAGAATAATGTGTTAAAATTGAAAATTAGATTATTAGTTTTACTGGCAGTTTTGTATAATTGTAGTTTAAATATAACTGAAAATTAAGCAATGTTGTAAAGGATAATATTTGCATGACTAAATAGCTCTATTTGTTTCAGTTACTTTATATAATTTTATACTCTTCATTTCTTACAAACTGAAGTCATCTTAAAGTTATTCATCACTTTAGTGAACCAACTTCTGATTGAATTTGTGCACTGTCAAGCTGCGTACTTGAATACATTATCATAATGCTAACTGTTTGTGACTACTTTTTTAATACAGCACTATTTGGCATCCAAAATTGCCATTTATCTTTGTACTTAATTTTCAGTGTTTGAAGGCATAAAATTCTGAAAGATGATGTTTCTTCTAATTTTATGTTAGTGAAGGTTCAATGTATTGATATTTAGTTTCTGATGTTTATATGAGTGGTATGTGGAATACAATAAATATAATTAAATATTTTTAAGTTATATAACTAGGTTCCATTTATTTATAGTTCAAATTTATTATTATTATTGATAATATGCCCTGCCACTATTTCCTTGATATCTTCTGATAGACACTTAGTTAACACAAGAAATGTGTTTGCTTATACAGAAGTCATAAATGACTCAAGATTTCATTCTAGACTTCAATAGCTGATGATTTATATTCAGTAGAACTTATGTTTAGACTATAATTAAGAACATCAGAAACATTTCATTTTATTTCTCAGAATTTAAATTAAAGGCAGTACTAGGTTAAAATGTTAAGTCCATGATGGCAAGCACTTTTTAAAGTGCTCTGTCATCATTAACATGACAAGCCTCTTAGTAGGTTAAAAAAGTAAAAAAATCAGCCACATTACCCTCTGTTTTAATAATATAGTATTTAAAAGTCTTGCTTACTTTTTAAATTTTCAGGATCTAATCTTGGTTATTCGACTCCACTTATAGGTTACTAATTTTTCAAAGTTAAATTTACCAAGTAATTTATTTGGTTGATACATTTTATACAGATCTATATTATGCTTTGTTAAGATTCATCCCCCCTCTCCTACACCCATCACTACTCTCTCTCCTTGTCTCTCTCTCTCTCTCTCTCTCTCTCTCTCTCTCTCTCTCTCTCTCACCTCATACAGTTCCCCACTCTGCTTTCCTGTCACATGAATTCTATTATGGTCCATTCCCCTCTCTGAAGATTTCTGAGAGAGAAATTTAAGTCTACATTCTACATAAAAGAGAAAACACATCTTTTTCTTGGTTTGATTAGTTTAGCATAACACGATTTCCAAGTCCATCAACTTTCCTGTTAAATCATGATTTCATTTATTGGTGACTCAATAAAACTCCACTGCATACATCACACTAGCCTTAACATTCCACCTGTTGAAGTACATCCAGTCTGATTCTATTCCCTGGCAATTGTGAATAGTGCAGTTGCTTGACTCCGTAGCCAAGTTTCCATATCTCCCTATCATGTAACAAACCATGTCAGAAGGGAAGAGATGCTTATGTGAGATTAACAGAGATATTCTGTAGTTAGCTCCGCTGAACATGTTTTCTGTTCAATGTTTTATTTCCCTTTTTATCTTTTGTGTTTCAATTTGTATAATTGCTATAGATCATCTCTAATTGATTCTGTTTTCTGTTGTATTCTGTTTTCTAATACACTCTATGGTTCTCTTATCATCTTCTATAATCCCGAGGTTCTAGGATTTCTGTTCAGTTACTTTTCTTGCTTCCATGCTGTGCTAGAATTTCGTGCTGATTTTACAAGCATGTTATGCTTCTTTTCAGCTAATTGCTAAGTGACAATTAATTTTTGATACTTCTAATATTTAAGAAATTCTTGGGTCTGATTCTACTTTGAATCTTTTTGTTGGACAGGGTCTTATTTACTTGATATTTGTGTGAATATATTTAGGTCAACCTAGAGAACATTGTGTAAGAAAAGAAAAGAGACTAAGATACACAGTTTTTATCCTAAAAAGATGCTTGTTCTTCTGTCAGGCCACTGACATCAAGAGTTAAGTCAAGCCAGACAGCAGTGAAACTGAGTTTTGTTTTACTATGACAGTAGTCATCTCTAGTGAATCACAAGTTTCAAATTCCCTAAAGTGAAATGCTATCACATTTTGCTTAGTGTGAGCCTTAGTGTGAGCCTTAGTGTGAGCCTTAGTGTGAGCCTGGTTTGCCAGTAGGATTTCCCTTGTGTTCTCACTTAACTTTCAATAGACACTAAGCTTCTACACCATTCATGAGATCTCTCATTTATTAAGATGCATCATTATTTATATAAAAGGATTGATTTTATATGACAGTTTCAAACATGTACACTGTTGATCTTATGCATGCTTTCTTGGTGTTAATTTATTTTTCTTCACTCCTGCTTATCTCTCATGTATCAAATAAGTCCTCATTTTACTTTCATGTCTTAAATCATCTGATATCATTCTTCCAAAGACATTATGCAACTTTTACAAGGTGTAGTGTGGTATGGTTTACAAATTTCCTCAAATTGAAACATTCTATCCTGTCCTGGAAGAAATTTCTGGTGGTTCAGAAACTAAGCAAAAGGCTTAGGATGAAAGCAACTCACAAGTCTCATAAAGTTCTTGAAACTTATGAGATTTACAAGTGTTGTTTCCCACCTCCCAAAATGTTATCTAAGTAAGTGGTGTTGGGGAATAAGTACCTTCTAATCTTTCTAGCTTTCTACAAGTCTTATAAAAGTGTTCAAGGAATGCAGGTCCTATAAACTGTCTCATGGTGGCATGTTTTGTCAGTGATGAGGCTATCTTTAATTCATCCATGCTTCTGGGAGTAACTCTTATCAATACTCCTATAAGCAATCTCAATAAACTTACTAGCTTAGTAAGTTACACATGGGTAGAATCAGTAATTTTTGGTTCTAGAGGATCAAAGTTATCATAAAAAAGTACAAATACAAAAAGTCATGAGAAAGGAGAAAAGGCAAACTTAAAAGAGCATTATAATTTTATTGATCAGACTTTCATTGCTATGATGAAATACCTGAAGCAGGTTCTTATGAAAAAAGAAATTTAGATAGCCATGTTGGGATGTCCAAAATCAAACATGGGATACCTTTTCAGAAGGTGACCCACTCAATAAGTGGCAAAACAATGACCTAAAAACTAAAAATGAGTTGTGGAGACATAATGAAATCAGCCTTGCTGGGTACTGAGATATCTACCTGAGGCTGATTCCTGCTTGACAGAGCTGAATATCTTCAGGTACAATAATAATCTGTCTACCTTTTACTGTGTATTATGGGATGGTGTGCTTCTTCCAAGCTATAGTAATAATTAATGACCCCTGTGATTGATGAGGGAAGTTATAACAAAGGCAAGGCTCTCTGTGACTGAAACATCTTTTGAAAGAATTTTAGTGCGCTCATTTTCATATATTTGGTATGGAGAGACATATTTTTTTTTGATAAAGTAAAGTCATAAAGTGACTATGGGACTGCTTTCCAACCACTAATGGATTAAAGAATGTTATTTCAATTGCTTAAAGTAACAAATATCAAAGGAGATAGTAGTCAGGATACAGTGTCAGTGGTGTGTTCTTTGATGTGCATGTTAAGACATGTGACTGAGCTCAGCTGGAAGACTTACCTACCAGGGAGGAATTGCAACAGGGAAAGTCCATGCTGTTACTTGGCTGTGTTAACCTCTGCTTTGGGAAAAAAAATTAAAAAAAAATTCTTATGATGGTTTCTCTTTGCTGTTTCTCACAGTTAGCAGATATGAGGGAATGAGATGCAAGTTAGATACGGGTTAAAGATCCCTTCCTGGGACCTAAAATGTTAGAACTCATGGGAAGCATCAGATAATAAAGAAGAGAAGAGAAGCCAGGTGATGGCAATATGAGAAAACTATGGCTCGAACCTTTAATACAGAGAAAAGAGAAATTTATGAATGAGCATGCTGATGAGGCTTTAATGGTCTATTGGAAAGGACCACTATGGTTTGGGATATTTTCTCTGAAGAATTTTAAATTAAGAAATAGACTCTCTCTTGTGAGGCTATAGGGCATAGGAGTAGACAGGATCAGTCTGGGTGCTGTTGAAAGAAAAATATTAAGTAGTTTAACTACCCATCCCTGCATGGTACAATGGCTGCATAACTTGAAGCACTATGAGGGAAATTAAGCCTTGATGGACTGGTATATAGGAACCATTAGTAAAAGTTGGTTATTGTGGTGTGTTATTCTCCATTTTAGGTACTAAAAATAATGATAGAAGGACAAATAATTGGGTCAGTATTTTATACCCAGCTCACCAAGTCATATAAAATTGTATTCACAGAAGGGTTAAGAGGGACTTTAAGACGAATATGAGGCTTTGGTGGAGTTGCTGAATCCTACAGTGAGAAATGACATTCATGAGGAAAGGGAAGCTTGGGAAAAGTGAAGGACTGTGACCATTGTGTAAATTGAGTACACAAAGTTGTAATGCAGGGCCAGATGGCTCAGTGGGTAAAGGTACTTGCTGCCAAGCCTGATGACATGTGTTTGGTCTCTAGAGTCTACATCATAGAAATCAGGACTTGGCTTCTCCGTGTTCTCCTCTAGTATCTATATTTACAATGGTGTGTTTGTATGTGTGTGTGTGTGTGTGTGTGCGTGTTTATGTATATCACATATACACATAGGGTGGGGACATAAAAATATTACCAAAAATAAAAACAGTAAAGTAATAAAGAAGATATAGTCCAGAAAGATCAAGAAAACTATGTCTGCCCAGCAGGGGAAAGCAGAGGTGGTGCAGTAGTTTGTGTTGGGCCAAAGTTCCTCAGAAAAAAATACGAGAAAGCAAAACATATTCTTGGGATATTATGGATGGCTTTAAGGCATGAAAAACAGATATTGGAAGAAATGACCAATCTTGGTCTACAGATGGTCTGGCACCCCCATGGAGTGTTTGAAGTAAAACATAGGGGAGTGTGGGTATGGCTCACATAGTTCTGAGTCCTTTCATCAGCAAGTATGATTGATGAAAAGGATTCACAGTATTGGGCTGTCAAAACCAGGGAGCTAGCTCTAGTGACAGAGATAGCATGAGAGAACACATGTGAGCATGAGCCAAACCTCATAGAGGAAGTCATCCATCTCCCACAGAGACCACCATGGTTGGAGTTATACACAGTAGTTATACTCCAAGATGAGAAGGCCAGATGGTACGTGAAAATGTTTGCAGATTATGAAGGGCTAGTAGCAGCTCCACCAACACCACTGTACCAACATCTTTAAGTTATTAAAATACTGATAACAGTATTTTCTTAGCACCCAAGGCTCACACCCACTTACCCTGTAATGAACCGTGGACCACATTCACAAATCTTACTCTCATTCTCTAAAAATATTATTTTTTATATCATCTCAACCCTTAGTATTTTCAGATTTGTAAAAAAGCATCAGAAATAGCAGTAAAGGTAGTAGTTATACAGAGTTAAAGTACAACAGTATGAGTGTCAGTGCAGTAGCATGATCCCAGAAACTAAACGGTTGTTGGGTAAGTGTCAGGGATTAAAATACATCTCTACAAGTTGCTAGCCAGGGAGGATTCTCAGTCTTCGGCAACCTTAAGCAATGCTTGATTGTATGCAAGAAGTATGGAGCTGGACTTTACTAAGATACTGCACATTCTGGCTATAGGACATGAGGAAAACATTCTGGGAATGAACAAGAAGCTGCCCCCTACTGGTAGAAAGGTACTATGTACGTTGATGTGTGGCAGAAAAATATTATTAACAGTCCTGCTTAGATATGTATTTTGGCTTCCAGTCTGCACCTCCACCAGGGCAGATCAATGTACCTGCACCTGTCCCATTCTCCATAGTCTGCCTATCTCCCAGAAAATCTACCATAATCAGGGACACACCCCACTTGTCTCCCAGAAGGCCTATCATAACCAGGTCACAGGAGGACTGTTCTAACCATGGAAATAGGAAGACTACTACAGGAGGTCTGCTCTAACCAGGGACACAGGACACTCCCCCCAACAAGAGATAGCATTACCTGCCTCCCAAGGAAGCCTGCTGTAACCCTGGTCACAGATCCATACCTGACTCCAAAGAGGCAGGCTCTAGTCAGAGACACTCAGGCTGTTAAGACCAGAGATAACCAGATAACAAAAGGCAAGTACAAGAACATAAACAACATAAGCCAATGTAATTTGGCATCATCAGAACCCAAATTTCCCCAACACAGCAAGCTCTGGAAACTATATCATACTTGAAAAGCAAGACTCCAATCTAAAATGCCATTTCATAAAAATTATAGGGACCTTTAAGAAGGATATAAATAACTCACTTAAAGAAATACAGGCAAACAGATAGAAGACTTTAAAGAGAAAATAAGTACATCTCTTAAAGAATTACAGGAAAACACAATCAAACAGTTGAAGGAATTGAACACAATGGTCCAACACCTAAAAATGGAAATAGAAATAATAAAGAAATCATAAATGGAGACAACCATGGATATGGAAAACCTATGGAAGAGAACAGGAGCTATGGACACAAGCATTGTGAACAGAATACAAGAGATATAAGAGAGAATCCTAGGCATAAAAGAAACCATAGAAGAGATGGACACATGGTCAAAGAAAATACAAAGTGTAAAAAGCTCCTAACCAAAAATATCCAGGAAATTCGGGACATAATAAAGACAAACCTAAGAATAATAGCAATAGAAGAGAACAAAGATTCCCGGTCTAAAGAGCCAGAAATCATCTTGAACAAAATCATAGATGAAAACTTCTCTTAACTAAAGAAAGAGATGGCCATAAATGCAAAGAAGCCTACAGAATACCAAATAGATTGGATGAGAAAAGAAAATCCTCTTGTTACATAATAATCAAAACACGAAATGCACAATATGAAAAAAAAAACATTAAAAGCTACAAGGGGAAAAGGCAATGTAGCATATAAAGGCAGACCTATCAGAATTACTCTAGGCTTCTCAACAGAGACTCTAAAACCCAGAAAACCCTATATAGAGTTCATGCAGACCCTAAGAGAACACAAATGCCAACCCAGGCTATGATACCCATCAAAACTTTCAATCACCATAGATGAAGAAACCAAGATATTCCATGACAAAATCAAATTTAAGCAATATCTTTCTACTCATCCATCCCTACAGTGGAAAGTAGAAGGAAATTCCAACACAAAGATGGTATCGACATCCTAGAAAACACAAGAAATTCATCATCTCACAACAAACTCAAAAGAAGAGAATCACACCCACATAATACTATCTCTAACAACAAAAATAACAGCAATTGGCAATTATTGGTCTTTAATATCTCTCAACATCAATGGGCTCAATTCCCCAATAAAAAGATATGGATTAACAGACTGGATGCATAAACAGGATCCAGCATTTTCTTGAATACAAGAAATACACCTCGGTGACAAAGACAGACACTACCTTAGAGTAAAAGGCTGGAAAAAAGTTTTCCAAGCAAATGGTCCCAAGAAACAAGCTGGAGTAGCCATTCTAATATCCAATAAAATAGACTTTCAACCAAAAGTTATCAAAAGAGTTGGGGAAGGACACTTCACACTCATCAAAGTGAAAATCAAGCAAGATAAAGTCTCAGTTCTCAACATCTCTGCCTCAAATTCCAAGGCACTCACGTTCATAAAAGAAATGTTATGAAAACTCAAGAGAGACACTGAACTTCACACGATAATAGTGGGAGACTTCCACACCCCACTCTCTCACCAATGAACAGGTCATTGAAACAGAAACTAAGCAGAGTCACAGTGAAAATAACAGAAGTTATGAACCAATGGATTTAAAAAATATATTTAACAGACATATGCAGAATATTTAATTCTTTCACAAAAGAATATCCCTTCTTCTCAGCACCTTATTGTACTTTGTCCAAAATTGATTATAATCAGACACAAAACAAGCTTCGACGGATACAAGAAAATTGAAATAATCTCGAATACATTTTATCAGATCATCATGGGCTAAGGCTAGACTTCAATTACAACAGAAACAACAGAAAGCTCAAATACTTATGGAAACTGAACAACTCTCTACTCAATGATAATATGTTCAGGGAAGAAATAAAGACTTTCTAGAATTCAATGAAAATAAAGACACATTATACCCCACTTCCCAAGTTATACAAGCATTAAAACTTGTCCAGGGGAGGATTTTTTCTGACTTGCCTTGCTGCCTGCAACTATGCAGAGATCTGTAAGTTGTAGCTTTTATGGGTCATCACCCATGTTGGAGGAGCTTTGTAATTATAAAGCTTATCCGTGCTCTTTTATGTAACCCCTAACCTTACTCCTTTACCTCCAAGCAACTCACTGCTGTGCTAAGCTAGACTAAGGTGGGATCATGTGACTTTTGGTCAGTCATTGGTGCCCTGTCTAAGGTGATTAGATGTTAGCTCACATTTCTTTCAGGAAAGTCACACATATGGTTGAAGCAAGAGATGCTTTTATGTATTTATGTTCCAGCTTCCTTCTTGAACAGCTCCTGTCTTCCTCGGTCATATTATAAATAATTACTTTAGCATTCTTGTTCTTTCTTCTATCTCATGTCTATAGAATATCTGATTTAGAGGGTTTATTTTTCTCTACTGATAGACTGATTTGTACATTGGCAAAGCTTCTCTTGTACATCCTTCATCAGCACCATAGACTTGTGTAAGATATGTGACAGAGGGTTTCCTAATCTTAGCTCAGTGAAAAGATTACTAGTTCTTTTCTTTTCTTTTTTCTTTCTTTCTTTTCTTTCCTTCCTCCTCCTCCTTCTTCCTCTCTCTCTCTCTCTCTTTCTCTCTCTCTCTCTCTCTCTCTCTCTCTCTCTCTCTCCCCAATTTTTTGATGTAATGCTTTTTGTCAAAACATCACTGACCATTTATATAATAGGTTACAGTTTTAAAAGCATAAGAAAAAAAGATCAATGAGAGAACCATTGCTTACATTCCATAATTGGAAAACTGGCTAGATTTCCTTCCCTGCTCCTGATCTCTTCTATACTCATAGTGTATGCTCACTGTGGAAAAAAATATATTGACTGTATTTATTTGTATGTGAAGCTTTCAAGGTAAGCTCTAGAATTTTATTCTAGCCAACTTTGGATCTTGAGAGTTTTCTCAAGCATCATGTGATTTTCTTTTACTATACTGTTTTATTCTAGGTCTTGTGGTATGGGAAAGTTAGAAAATTCATGCAGCATTTCTTTCAACAGTTCTGGAATTTACCTTTTATCTCCATTTTGAGATGTATGTCACATGTGTATTTTATAATTTTCTGACCTTTATTTGTTTGTTTATTTATGTATTAGGTAGGGAAGAAATTATTTTCTTTGTGGGTTTGTATTACTATATTTAATAATGATATATTCCAGAGTTTTGAGAGCTCATTCAGATCATTACTTTCTAATAAATCACCCTTTCAGCATTTTTGTATAATGCATAACATCAACTAGCTTTCACTGACATATTGCAAAATAAGTTGTGTCATTTTGGCTAGAGCTTCAGTATTAAAATTTTCTAATTTATATAATGAACCTAACCAACTTTCACCTAGTTCTTGAACATAACAGAATCTTTCCACATCTCCAATTAACCAAATTTTTACTGTTCATCAATATTTTTCACATGTATAATTTAAAAAAATAATTTAAAGAGGAGGGTTTAGGAATGATTGGGATTATTGGTTGTAATTTTGAAAATCAATTTGGCTATTTGCAAAGAGCAAGGGTGATATTGACAAATGACAAAAGTTTATTCTATTCTACTTATAATTAACATTGGCTACATATATTCAGGTTGTATCTTTTTTTTTTTTTTTTGTTTCTCGAGACAGGGTTTCTCTGTATTGCCCTGGCTGTCCTGGAACTCACTCTGTTGACCAGGCTGGCCTCAAACTCAGAAATCCACCTGCCTCTGCCTCCCAAGTGCTGGGATTAAAGGTGTGCACCACCACTGCCTGGCAGGTTGGTATCTTCTGAAACAGCTGGCTTTCAATATTATGAAAACAGACTTATTATAATAAGTGCATGGATTCTTTTCTATGAAATTTGTGGTGAAAAATCATGTATATCATACATTTCTTTTTTGTTTCTCCATGTGTCTGTACCAGATTCTCTGCTTATATTATGTATTTTATACTTTGTATGTTAACTTGATGCTTTGATTACCCAGAAAAGTTGATATTAATCAGTACAATTAAACTGTATACCTACACCCCTGACATAGATGTTTATGGAGTTGATCACATGTCTTTACCAGGAACTCCCATTAGCATTGAGATTTATAGATATAGTAAGGAAGAGTCATCTAAAAACAAGGGAGCTTTATTATTGAGGAGTATCACATCACTCAGACCAGCCTGGATGCCTTTGAAAACATGGAGACACTATTTATGAATTATTCTTGATTTTATTTCAAGATAAGGTAATATTGGCACATGAAATGTATATTTCTCATTCTTGATTTTTAAAAGATCCTGTCTTACAAAGAGACTGTAAAAGGACAATAGTCACTTCATTAATATACCGTTCATCTTTTATGTGTTCTGCATTTCAACACACTGTGAGCTCAAATATACTTCAGTGCTTAGCCAAAACAACTATGGGTTTATTTGCAAATGTTTTTATTTTATCTAGTTGTATATGTCTCATATTTGTACTTCAAAGAAAAATAGGTTAATCTATGTCAAGGGAAATTGTCGTATTTGTACGGTGTGTCCTTGAATCTCTAAATATTACATCTGTAAATAGTAAACACATGAAGTACCACAAAAATGATGGTTGCATAATTATTATTGGATATTAGAGTAGAAATGATGTTTAAAAGCAGACCCAAGCTGAAACTACAAGATTCACAGGAGTTACTTCTTCTCCTTTTCTCAGTTTGAAAATTACTAAAATATGTACTTTACTCACAACTTAATAAACTTATTTGGTTGTAGTTTAATACATTTCTTTAAAGGAGATAAAACCAAAGATAATTATCTGTGCAGTGTTGTAAATAGTTATGTTATCTTACTGTAAGTGATGTTTCTTCTGTAAGAGGAACCAGTCATTGTAAACTAATAGAAATATCTATTTGATTTAGTGTGTTAATGGAACTTAAGCCAGGAATATCTACTCTGCAGTTCTGAGATTTTGATCAGTTTCATATTTATTCTGTCATTGATATAGATTGCTATAAAGCAAAATTGCAACCTCAACAACATATAGTTCACATGTGATAATATTAACCATGATATTGGTGATTTGTTCTCCTTTTCCTAATCTCAAATGAGAACATTGTACATCTACAGGCATTAAAAATACTAATAATATATTGGAGACTGATATTAAACTACTTTTGCATTAAATGTCATGATAGTAATCATGATGCTTCTATGCTGTGTTGTCTAGCTATACTGTTTGTAAGATCAAAAAAATTTCTTTATTTCTTTTCTCTGTTTACTGGACACATATCTGTTGTCATATCCAGGTCTGACAAAATTTTAGTTCCATCAAATTATCATTAGAGGAATTATTTGAAAAGTAGCAGCTTGTCTGAGAGGAGACAAATAGTATCATTGTCTAATGTTGGTCTGGTTCAGTGGTTGGTTTGGAAAATGGGTATCATCTAGCTCTTCAAATTTTCTTCCATATAACTTGGATAAGGTCAATTAGACTCAGAGAGGAAATGTATACATCTAATGTGAAAATGCAAATGATTGGCTTGCTGTCTTTCTTAAATAGCAGAAATTACATGTGTATTACTCTACATGTATAAAACAAACAAGCAAAATTTGATAATTGCAAAGTGCTTTCTGCAAATGTAAATTTCCATTTCTAACCATAAAGGCAGCAGGAGGCCCAAGTGTGACTATTCTTTTGAAAATTTAAGTTGCAAAGTATATCCAGTAGCAAACTACCAGATAAATTCTGTAAAGTTTAAGCAAGTTAAGATGTTTTAATATCATAGGGCTACTTGATGGTTTGTTCGTATCAAACCTGTTACATATAATTCTTACCAATAGAAAATTGAAATACACTCTTCAGTTGATAGATTTTTCATTATATTGTATAAAATTATTCTGTCAGTATGAACATTCTACACAGTTCAACTTGGATTTGAGTATTCAAATGTTTTTATGTGTCAGGAATATGGTTCATAATTCTATACTGAGCTACTACTTATTGTGTGAAACTTGTATTAATTATCTTAATAATTGTTTATATTACTCTCCATAATTGCAACATTTTGGAGAATGGAAAAATGCTTTTCTTTCTTTTTTGTTCAGAATAGGCCTTACTATTTTATGTAGGTATTAAGTAATTGAACACAGAAATGTATTTATACTACATAATAAAGCACTAATTGAAAACTATTTTCCAGTAATTTAACATTTAGAATGAGGTATTTTCTCCTTCTTTGTATGTAGACTTTTCCATTCTTACAATAAAGTTTACAGCTAAATTCTTCTGAACACTCACAAACTCATGTCATACCTTTTTGAGTTTATGGATATAAAACTTACTAATAAGTATATTCATGTGATTATATTTTCTTCATTTTGAACAAAATTTTAAAGTCTAACTGTGTGAAAATTATACTACTAGTTTTAAACAGAATCTCTACTCACCACCTAAATCTATCTAAAGAGTTATATAATAAATAAGAGAGCCACTCATTTTCAGATTCAGGAATCGCATAAAAACACTAAACTGGAAGCCATAAGCTATATACAGAGGGCCTGGTACTGACTGTGCAGGCTCTGTCCATTGTACTTCAGTCTTTGTGAGTTCGTAAGAACTTTGTTCCTGTTGATTCAGAGGGGTTTGATCTTTAGTGTCTTCTATGACCTCTGGTTGTTACATTCTTTCCATATCCTCTTCTGAGGGGTTTCCTGAGTTCAGAGAGGAGTGAATTGATGGAGCCCTCCTGTGTGTTCCAAGATCTTCTCCTTATCTCTCTGTGCCTCTGTATCTGTCTCTTTCTCTCTGTCTCTGTCCTCTCTCTCTCTCTTTCTCTCTCTCTCTTTCTCTCTCTCTCTCTCTCCCTGTCTCTCTTTCTGTGTGTGTGCTTGTGTATTTGTGAAGTGTCTGCTTGTTGATCTCTATATTTGTTTCCATCTCTTGAAGGAGGAAGCCTTTCTGTGGAAAGCTGAACAAAGTCTGATCTACGAATGCAGTAGAATATCACTAGGAGTCCTTCTGTCACATAGTTTTATTTGTTCTTTTTTAGACCCAGTATTTTTGATTTTACCCAAATATATATTTAGTCTCAGGTCCTTGATCACACAAGGAGTGTTGAGTATGCATTCCATCTTGAGTAGTCGGCCTTAAATTAAGTGAGTTGGCTATTTCTAAAATATTTGTACCACTACTGTACCCTAGCATATTTTACAGGCAATACAACATTGTAGATAAAGGGTTTGTAGCTGGTTTTGGATTTGTGTTTCTCTTTTAATTATGTGGAGGGTTCATTTTTCTACCAAAGATGTTGGAACATAGGGATGAAAGCTCTATGTAAGCATCAGCTCAACTTCTTAGTTTTCAGTGAGTTGTGTAGATGCACTGGGTCTTTGCTACCAGTTTGTGGAGTGCAACCTTTAGTCTTGGAAACAGTATGGGTTTTGGGGGCATGCCCAAAGGGCCCCTTTGGTCAGATTCTCAATTAGATATAACACAATTCCAATACAGGAAATTCCATTTGGTGACAAGAAATGGCCAGTTGGGACTCTGCCTCCCCAATATTTGGTTATTTTATTTAGATCACTTTCATAACCTTAAATTTTAGGAAAATTTGTACTGTATTAGGTTTTCACATTTCTCCTCAAATGCCTTTCAGTTTTACTGTCTCTCCATCACAATCTAGTCCCCCTCCATTCATCCATGTCTATCTATTATATTTTCCTTTCCTAAGGAGAAATAACAATTCTGTCTTGTTACATAATCTATACCTACCCTCTATGGCTCTATGTATTTTAGTTTGGTTATTTAGAGCAATTATCTACATATAAGAAAATAATTTTTTTTCTAAATCTGGGATAACTCAAGATTATTTTTTAAAATTAAATCAATTAACTCACAAATTTTGTGATATCTTTTTTTAAAACAGCTGATTAAAACTTTATTGTGTAAATGTTTCATATATTTCTCATTCATTTTTTTCTTGAGGTATACCTAGATTCCTTCCAATTTCTGGTTATTATAGAGCCACAATGAATATGTTTGAACAAGTGTCTCTGAGGTAGGATGAAGCATCTTTCAGGTATCTATTAAAGATAGAATAGAGAGATGTTGAGGTAGATAGAGTCTCATCTTCCTGAGGATATGCTATGCTGATTTTCATAGTGGCTATAAGAGTATGCATTCCCACCAGCAATGTTTGTTGTTCTTAGCCATTCTGATGATGAAATAGGCCAATAAAGAAATTAAGGAAAGACATTTACAATAGTCACAAATAGTATAAAGTATCTTTGTGTAACTCTAACCAAGCAAATGTAAGATGTGTATGATAAGAACTTTAATTTTCTGAAGTAGGAAAGTGAGAAAGATATGAGGAGATGGAAAGATTCTCACTGCTCATGAATCAGTAAGATTAACATAGTAAGAATGGCCATCTTACCAAAAGCAATCTACAGATTCAATGCAATTCCCATTGAAATTCCAACACAATTCTTACAGACATCGAAAGAGAAGTTCTAATTTTCATAAAACAAAACAAAACAAAACAAAACAAAAAACCAAGCTAGGTAAACTATTCTGTACAATAAAAGAATTTCTGGCAATATCATCATCCCTGATTTCAAGGTAAGCTACCAAGCAATAGTAATAAAATCCATACAATGTTTGCATAAAAGCAGACATGGTTTTTTGATCAATGAAAAAGAATCAATTTGGGGAGATTATATATATATATTCAGCAAATAACAATACTTTGACTTCTTCCTTTCAAATTTGTATCCCCTTGATCTCCTTTAGTTGTCTTATTGTTCTAGCTAGAACTTCAAGTACTATGTTAAATAAATAGGGAGATGATGGGCAGCCTTGTCTTTTCCCTGATCTTAGTGAATTTTTTAAGTTTCTCTCCATTAAAGTTGATCTTTGCTTGCTGTATATTGGTTTTATTATGTTTAGATATTCACCTTGTATCAATCATCTCTCCAAGACTTTTAACATGAAGGAGTGTTAGATTTTGTCAAAGGCATCTAAAAAGTGATCATGTGAAATTTTTTACTTTCAGTTTGTTTCTACGGTAGATTACATTGATGAATTTTCAATAAACCATCATTGCATTGCGGGGATGATGCATACTTGATCTTAGTTGATGATCTTTTTATGTGTTCTTGGATTTGGTTTGTGAATATTTTATTGAGTATTTTTGCATCAATGTTTACAATGGAAATTGACCCCAAATTGTCCTTCTTTGTTGAGTCTTTGTGTGGGTTATGTATGACAGTTACTATGGCCTCATAGAACAAGTTTAGCAATGTTCCTTCAGTTTCTATTTTGTGGAATAGTTGAAGAGTACTGGGATTAGTTCTTCTTTGAAAATCTGGTAGAATTCTGTGTTAAAACCCTGGGATTTTTTGTTTGTTTGTTTGTTTGTTTGGGAGACTTAATGACTGTTTCTAATTCCTTAAGGGTTATAGGATTATTTTAGATAGTTTACCTGATCTTGATTAATTTTGGTAAGTGGTATCTATGTAGATAATAATACATTTTGTTTAGATCATTGAATTTTGTGGGGTTCAGGATTTTAAATAAGACCTAATGATTCTTTGAATTTCCTCAATATCTGCCTTCCTTATGTGTCCCTTTCAGTTTTAAATTTTTTTTATTTAGATTCTATCTCTCTGCCTTTTTGTTAGTTTGGCTAATTGTTTGTGTATCTTGCTAATTTTCTCAAATAACTGGCACTTATTTGTTGATTGTATTGTTTCCTTTTTTTCTAATTGATTGATTTCAGTCCTGAGTTGATTATTTCCTGCTATCTACTCCTTATTGGTGTGTTTGCCTCTTCTTTTTTTCCCTAGAGCTTTAAGGTGTAATTTTATTTTATTTTCTTTCTTTTCTTTCTTTCTTTCTTTCTTTCTTTCTTTCTTTCTTTCTTTCTTT
>JADRCH010000046.1:6133668-6152295 GCA_019843965.1 Rhynchomys soricoides
TTTCTTTCTTTCTTTCTTTCTTTCTTTCTTTCTTTCTTTCTTTCTTTCTTTCTTTGGTTTTTTGAGACAGGGTTTCTCTGTATAGCCCTGGCTGTCCTGGAACTCACTCTGTAGACTAGGCTGGCTTCGAACTCAGAAATCCATCTGTCTCTGTCTCCCAAGTGCTCAGATTAAAGGCATGTGCCACCACTGCCCGCCTGTTTTTTTCTTTTTTTTTTCTTTCTTTCTTTCTTTTTTTTTTTAAGGCATAATTTTAAATGACTAGTATGAATTCTCCAGTTTCTTTATTAAGGTACTTTTTGTTATGAACTTTCCTCTTAATACTGCTCTCATTGTGTCCCATAAGTTTGGGTATGTTGTGCCTTCATTTTCTTTAAATTCTAGAAAGTCATTAATTTCTTTGTTATTTTTTTCCCTGACCCAGTGGTCACTGTCCAGAGTATTCAATTTCCATGAGATTGTATGCTTTCGGTTGTTTCTGTTGTTGTTGAAATCCATCTTTAATCCATGGTGGTTTGATAGAATATGGGAAGTTACTTCTATTTTCTTGTATCTGGTGAGGTTTGCTTTCAGACTCACTATATGTCATATTCGGAGATAATTTCCTGTGATGCTGGAAAGTTATAGTCTTTGGTGTTTGGGTGAAAGATTTTGTAGGTGTTGGATTCATAACACTGTTAGTTTCATTATTTCTTTGTTTAGTTTCTGTCTCGATGACCTGTCCATTGATGAGAGAGGGTGTGGAAGCTTCCCACTATGAATGTATGGGGTTTGATATATGATTTAAACTTTAATAATGTTTCTTTTATGAATATGTTTGCACTTGAATTTGTGGCATAGATGTTTAGAACTGAGATGTCATCTTGGTGATTTTTTCTTTGATGTGTATGAAGTGTCCTTCTCCATCTCTTTGATCAATTTTTTGTTAAATGTCTATTTTACTAAATATTACAATGGTTATTTCAGTTTGCTTCTTGGATTTGTTGCTTTGAAATATTTTCCTAGCCCTTTAGTCTGAGGTAGTGTCTATCTTTGTTGTGAGGTATGTTTCTTGTATGCAGAATGATGGACTCTGTTTTTTAATCCATTATGTTATCCTGTGTCTTTTATTGGGGAATTGAGTCCATTGACCTTGAGAGATGTCCAATGATTGTTAATTCCTGTTATTTTGTTACTGGTGATGTCTCTGTGTATGTGTCTTTGTGTGTGTCTTTGGTGGTGTTTGCTTCTCTTATTTTGTTTTTTGTTTTTTTCTGGTGTGTAATTATTCATTTCCTGTGTTTTCCTAGTTATCATTAACCTCTGTATGTTTGAGTTTTCCCATTGATTTTCTGTAGGGCTGGATTCATAGATAGACATAGTTTTTATATTTGTTTTTGTCTTGTAATATTGTGATTTCTCCATCTATGTTGATTGAGAGTTTTGCTGGGTATAGTAGTTTAGGTTCTTAAAGGCTACAAGACATCTGTACAAGCACATCTAGCTATTAGAGTCACTTTGAAAAGTTGGGTATAATTTTGATAGATCTACCTTTGTTTGTTTCTAGGACTTGCAGCTGTTATTTCTTTCTTCTGTAGATTTTGTGCTTTGATTCTTAGGTGGTGGGAGAATTTTCTTTTCTGTTCCAATTTAATTGGTGTTCTGTAAGCTTCTTGTATGCTTATACATTGCATTTTAGGATGGGAAAATCTTTTTCTATCATTTTGTTGAAAATATTTTCCAGTTTTTGGATCTGGGCCTCTTCACCTTCTTCTATACTTCCTCCTCCTCCTCCTCCTCCTCCTCCTCCTCCTCCTCCTCCTCCTCCTTCTCCTCCTCCTTCTCAGTCAACAATGACTATAATGACTACTACTAAACAGCAGACAAAAGGCCAGCTCTTCTGCACTTACAACCTCAGGGCCTTGCTCAGCCATAACTCCTGCAATGTTTGGTGCCCCTGCTCTCCCTAGTACTACAGTTGGCTAAGAGTAGGGTCAGTCTCCTGTTCGCATGCCTCCAGGGCCAGCTCTCCCATGATGCCTTGGTGAGGGATAGAGACAGTTCTGCAAAGCTCTCAGACATCAACGTGTCCCCAGATGGCAACCCAGACCAGGGACATCTGCCTGGTTTTGGTGGTAACAGACCTCCACTACTGCTGTGCCATGGACCCAGACATGTCTCTTGGTGGGAGCACATGCCAGGACCTCACCATGATTTCAGGTGTTATCACCAACTACTTACATCAGGCTACTCCTCACTACCATCACATTTTCAGTTATAGCTCTCTTAATTGAGCCCACATCCTTCTGTTTCTATTTCTCCACTACTTGATTGCTCCTCTTAGTGCTTCCCAGAGCCTCTGAGTGTTGGGGGTCATCTTAGAAGTTGTCTCAGGAATACTCTGCCTGCTCATTCACT
This sequence comes from Rhynchomys soricoides, assembly GCA_019843965.1. Taxonomy (NCBI): domain Eukaryota; kingdom Metazoa; phylum Chordata; class Mammalia; order Rodentia; family Muridae; genus Rhynchomys; species Rhynchomys soricoides. The sequence continues at coordinate 6,136,066 of JADRCH010000046.1, forward strand.
ATGGCATCAGATTGGTGGTCAACTGAGATGAGCTCCCTCTCTGGGCCCCATAACATCCATATGATAGTCATCTCAGGCTCATTTCTTACCTGACCCACCCAAGTGGCCCCTTGCACATGTAGTGTGTCTCAGGCTCACTCCTGCCCAGAGCCCACTATCCCAGGTAGGGTTCTTCTAGTCTCTGGATTGGTCCTTGTCCAGGCTTTCCTCATGCTTAATTGTAGTAGTTTCATGCTGGCTGCTTGCTCAGGTCCATAGTAACTAGATTGGTGCTCACTTCGGGCTTGCTTTTTTTTTCCAGGAAGTGTTAATCATTCAGATATTCATAGTACAGAACACTGAGCATAAACATAGCCTCTCTCTTCTCTTCCACCTACTGATCCACATGTGACACAGCATCTACACCTGCAATGCCTCTAGGGGATAGGGTATATGAATTTTTAAATTCATTGTTAAATTCAATTTAACAATGTTTTATTGAAGGTTTTGAATTATGTTTTTGGTGTCCTTATATGATTTTTGTATCAAACTAATAATGCTTTCATAGAATGAGTTTGGGCATTTACTTTATCTTTCTGTTTTATCAAATAGTTTGAGCAAAACTGGTGTTGTTTGCTTATTAAAGGTCTGGAAAAATTAAGTAGTGAACATACCTAGTACTGGATGTTCACTCGCTAGAATTGTTTTCACTTCTTTAATTACACTGCTTATGTTTGTATTCATGCTTCTGAACATACAATGCTCCATGGAACATACAAAAGAACCAGAAGGGCTTTGGTAGTTCAGAGCCTGTTGTATAGGATTATTTTTCATTCTTTGGGTTATAATTGTACATTAGGCTCATGTTATTTTCTTACATTGTTATTATGGATGCACATTAATCATTCATGTGTTTTTCTCTGATTTATTTTGTAGTTTAGGGCAAGGTATACCATCAGAATGTATCATATTGTGAGGCAGCAGAACTTTAGAATTTGTGAGACATGGTCAGATGTAGCAGCCGTGGTACTGAATCTTTACCCTGCTGCTGTGACAAGAACATGAATAGGAATAAACAATGATTCAGGGCTGTCTTCTAAGTCCCTGTGACAGCATAGATCAGATTAGGTCTTAGGCCCATAGCTGGATGACCCGGACACTTCATTATTCTATGCTGTGCATATTAGACACTTCTTTTTAAAATTTTCAGTGAAGAAAGTTCATCCCACCTCATGGGGCTACACTATCACATATAATGTTATTATACATGCAACTCTTTTTTTTCCCACTTGATTTCAGCTTACCTTAAACCAGTAACAGTGGGCAAATAAATATTCTGGTTTTACTGGAGTGTTCCTGGCAATTAGCAGCTCACTGTGATTACTGAAGGCTCATCTGTCACCACTAAATGCAACGTTGTTTAGATGAAGATTTTTGAGCACTTCATTCAAAAAGGACTCTTCTGACCATCTTCTGAAATCAGTATACTATATTAATATTAGAAGCACTAGAACCTACTTTTATGTATTTGCACTATGCCCGACTCTTCCTATTTGGACATGAGCTGCAAGAAGACAGAGTAAGTTTGTTGTGAGATACACAGTGTACTCACCAAACAAACATACATGCAACTGTCTGGTAAGTGATTTATCTGTTGATTGTTGGTAATTTTTCTGTTGAATAGTTGGGATTTATCTGTTGATTTCATGGGAATTTTTACAACTCCCATGAAAATAATTATGTTCAATGATAAAATACTTTATTTACATAGATTTCTTACTGTTACCCTTTCTTAATCCTCAATAGTGAGGTGCAATAAAGACTTTGAAATGATCAATTGTACAAGATTACACTCTGAAGATTAGCTTACTTGTTCATTTGTCACTGCCAATGAGTTTGTCGGTAAAAGTGTCATTAGTATAAAAAATCCTTAGATAATCAGCAGGCAGCTGTTCTTTTTGAAAAGGCCTAGTTTAATGCCAGGCTTTTCCCCCTTTCCTCTAGAAAATGGGACCTGTCTTCTAGCTGGGTATGTTTTAAATATATTCAGAACTTTCTCTTTGCCTTTCTTTTGTCATTCACTACTTAGACAGTTATAAAATTTCGTACTATAAAAAAATAAAAAGATATAAAAAGAGGTGATTTTTTTTTCCAGAAAGGATGATCAAAAATTCTACCTGCTTAATCTTATTAAAGGAAGGAAGCCATATTCACTATCTATAAACGTGTTTTGTATAAACATGCAAAATCCAAATACACATATTAAATTTCATGAGACCATAAATTCTAGATGTGCTGAAAATTAATTCATGTTTATAGTTTTGCTGATTAAAAGTAAGTTATGTTAGTCTTATATTCTCCCCAATGAAAATCTATGAAAAATTTCTGCTTTTTTATGGGGAGAACTAAGAAATTTAAAACAAAACTTTATATTAAACCTAACTCTTACATTTAAATATGTGAATAGATTAATATTTCATCTTAACATCCTCATTTTACTTTTGAATATGTTAATTTCTGCCAAAATATTTATCTCTAAAATATAATATAGCCTATGTAATTCAAGTTGCAAATGAAGTTACAGTGCTTATTTTTGCTCTAAAAAGCTTTAATTTTTATTAAAATAAAATATTATAGGGCAATTCTGTTAACTGTGCATTGATTTTTACTAAATGCTAATAAAATCTGGTCATTATCAATAAGCTAGGACAATTTTGATGATATAAGATGTTTCAATATTTAATGATTGAAAAAATTCAATGACTTAATTTTGACCATACACCAAATACATTGTAAAAACAATGCATTTTCTTTCCATAGAAATAAATGACAGTATAGCTAATGAAAATCTATGAATTGGTATTGCAAACTGCATTATATTATTCATAATTTGTATATTGAAGTACTTGAGCCACAGTAGCTCAGATTGTCAGAATGTAGCTGTATTTTTAGATGTGGTCTTTAGAAGTAGAAGTACTTTAGAAGTAGCAAGGTTAAAATTAGTGGAACAGTTAGCCTATAACCTCGTATGACTGGATGCTCCCTGCACAGAAGAGGATTCTCACTGAAGGAAGGCCATGAGAGTAAAGAAGAAATTATCAGCCTATAAGCCAAGGGCAAGCCTCAGAACCAACAATCCTTATCAATACCTGAACTTGGACATTTAGCTTCCATATTATGAGATAATCAGTTTTTGTTGGTTGAAACACCTAACATGTGAAAAATTGATATGGTACTTGGAACAGGATAACACTGAAGTGCAACTTCAATTGTTATGGTACTTGGGACAGGTAAACACAGTCACCCAATCTGGATTAATCTGTTATGGTAGTCTGAACAAAAATGGGCATAACCTGGGGTGATTTTTATGGTAGTTGAAACAGGCTAATATCTCTGAGAGAAACATAATCTCTGGTTTCTGTGCTGGATGTCCACGTGTGTATAGAAACCTAAGCAGAATTTTTTTCTCAACTAAGAAGAGAAAACTGAAGAATTAAAATTCAGATTAAAATACATGTATTTGAAACTCTAGCAGAGTGGTCTTGCCTTCTTTCAACAAGTTATATATTCAAATAAATCATATCTTTGCTATTATTTTTTAGAATAATATTTTTAAACCAACTCTACATTTTCTATCACCTTTTTATACATTTTATATTTGGTGGGACAAACATATTTTATTTTCTGTTTTGATTGATGGTGAACTGTAAAGGCTTTATGTAAACTGGCCTGCAAAACTCACAAAGATCATAAAGAACTGGAGAGATAGTCACCATCTTTCCACTCTAAATTTTTTTTCAGTTTTGTCTTTTCAAATCCCCCCTCTTTATCTTAAATGTTTTATATATTTAGGAATAGCCCTTAGAGTCATCTCAGGCTGCAGGTAATAGTTTCCTAGTGACATGTGTTATCCAAGTAATGTCTTGTTAATGGGATCAAAATGGCATGAAATGGAATAAGTACCTCACAAGAGTTAAAGGTGAATTTTCCTTGCTGACACTTTGCTACTCCGCAAATGTTATCGTGTATGGGTTGTATGAAAACTTGATTATAAAGTAAAATGTGTTTCTTCTACTTGATCACAGAAAATGTTTAAAACAACAACAACAAAAGAAACGAAACAAATGAACAAAAATCTATTACCTCGTATAGTTTCTAAAAAGCTTCTGTGTCCAAGTCGTTTGTCTAGTCTCTTGGGATTTGTGAATATAGTTCTTTAGAATTAGCTCTTTAATTAGAAGAAAAGCCTTCAAGAGTACAACCTGTGGCTTATCGCTCCTCTCTCAGGGGTTTGCGTTAAGATTCAGAACACACTGCCCCAAAATACACCACTTAGAATAAACCACCCCATAATCTTCTACTTTGGCATGTGAATTATTTTGAGATAAAGACTCTTCAAAAACAGCAGGTGCAAGAGTCTCACTCTGACCTTCCTTCTGTTTCTTACAAGTTAAGAAATGAAGTACCCAAGTGGAAGATACTTTCCCATGTGGAGGGGAGCAACATCATTATCATCAAAAGCAGGGTGTTAAAACCTGTAGAATTGTGCACCAGTCTCTTAAAACCATCTTTCATCTTCTAGCCTCGCCACATAATTGAGCTGTTTTTATTTTCACAAGTCACTAGTCTTTGTTTGACATAGAATGCAAAGTTTAATGTCATCGGACCTTTATTTCCCCACTAAAGCTCCTGATCTATGTACTATTTGTAATAAGTATGTGTACTGTTGTCAATGTTTTTTCCATCAATTTAATTCTCAGGCTAGACAGGAGCAGAATTCTAACAAGGAGAGACGAAGTTTGTTTCCCAGACAGACTGCTGGTGTACACGAGCCTGATGGTCACAAAATAAGTTCCAGGTAAGATAATTGTAAATGTAATGAAAACATTATGATGACTTAGTGTATTTGTCACATTTAGCCCTTTAACTAAAGCTGGATGGGCTGTGCAGCAATAATACTCAGACAGCATTTTGTTTGTTGTTGTGAGCACTGACTCTCTCGTCTTGTGTTCATATATATTCTATAAAATGTGTGTGTATTTTCTCTAAACCTGTGATCACAGAAATGCATTCTCATAAGGTGGTGTGGTTTGAGGTGTAGTAACTTTTCAATTGTTGTTATAAAATATCTTGACAGAAACAAAATAATGGAGAAAGGGTTTTTTTTGTTTTACAGTGGCAGGTGGGAATGTTGATCACCACAGGAGACATGGCAGAAGGTAAGCAAAGTATGTAGCATGATCACGAGGCTTGTTGCATTTCATCTCCACTAGATTTATCTATTTATCTATCTATCTGTCTATCTATCTATCTATCTATCTATTGTCTGTCCATAATGCATGAATCAGAGAATGCATGATCAATTCTTAAAGTTGATGACTCCTATTAGACATATGTCAATTGAGTTATAAGTTGTTGAAATCAAAGCAATCATAAATAAAATATAGACAAATATCAGAAGGGCAATACTTTCAAAGAATTTGAACCTATATTAGACTTTTGTTCTGCAGTCTCTGTATATTTACAAACAAATCTGAATATTTATTTTGCTAATCTCAAAATTATTCAGGATCCAACAATGTATGTGTGTATAAATATATGCATATATGTGTGTAAACACATGTGCACATATTAGGTCTATCTCTTTACAAGTTCCTTTTAGTGTTAATCAAAATATGCATTGATTTCTTCAACATGTGAGGTTGCCCACTGACAGGACAGTGACAGGAATTGAGCATAGCTCTCTGTTTTATCTGTATACCTGTAGCAATGGTATACTTTATATTTGAATTGTAATCTAAGTTAATCATTCAGGTAAGCATTTTTAAGGTAAGGTTTCTCAATTTTTCTCTATAAGGTTTTTGCTTCAGGATGAAGTGTAAGTCCTGCATTGGGTGCTAGTAGCAGTGAAGGTCCCCAGAAGAGATATAACAGTAGTCTATTTTCCTATAGATGTGTGAATTTAATGTTTGTACACCTTACATTCTCTTCTATACTTATGTTCATATACAAGTGTATATTCATGAGTGGACATGTGACTCCCTCTCTCTGTTTGTTTCTTTGTCTCTATTCTCTCTCATCATGATGGTCTCAGATGTATGTACTATCCTGATCCCACTGAATTATGATAAAGCTGAAAAGTTCATGTGTCCCAGTAATCACCTCATCATTGAAATATCATAGTGCAAAACAATATTACCATGTTTATGGCCATGTTGGTATAGCTAAGCCTCTGCTCTACCATCCATATAAAATATAGCACATATAATTGTATCAACACCTAATACTTGATAATATAAAAGATGGTGTTACTGGTGTAAGTAATAATTATATTATGCTTTTGTTATTGTATAGTATACATCATCAATTTAGATTAAAATTTTACTGTGCAATGGCAAATGTTTGCAGAGCACCACATGCCAGCATGCCCATACATCTTTACTTACCTTGCTGTCTCATCTCTCCTTTTCAGAGGCATCCTGGGTGCTTATTTTTTAAGTGCATTTCTTTCACAAACTGACATGAAGTTCATAAGAGAGCGTGCTGTTTTTTTTCACAGACTATGATCTTCCCACGGGTTCCTTGGATCAGACCTATCTGTCTGAACTTCCTTCTGTGATATTTTCAAAATTATTTTCTTAAAACATAATCTCATATGGATTCCAGCATCAATATCCCGATGGTTTGTCTGTTACTGCCAGGGCATGTGAAAACTATTGTTCTTGTTTTGATCCACCCTTAATTTTTGTTCTCAAGTTTGAAACCACATAACATTAATGGTAGCTTTCTCTTTCTCAACTCAAAAACTGGACTAAAAAAAGAATCCATTTTTAAACTAGTAAAGATGACAAGGAGTTTTACAAACTTATGCCATTCAGTTTCTACAGCTGTGTAGTTATCACAAATTGGAAGCATCTGCAGAAAATAGATAGTAAATGGTACATGTGTTTACAGAGCTTTCCCTGTGGGATTCAGCCCTCTAGTTGCCTAAGGCAAGACCACCCCAGGAGCTCCAGGGTCAACCAGCACAGCAATGGAAACCCAATGGTCTCTTTTTCCCCTTGTATTCCTGTTGTTTGAATTGGTGCCTGTAGTACTAAATGGACAAAAGGCTTGTCCTACCAGCTCAACTTAACTGTAGCCTCTTTTCACTCCATTCTCTCATTGGTAAAGTGAAATCTTTGGTTTGTGATATCAATTGCTTCCAAGACTCATTTGGCCAAGAATTCCACATGTGCAGTCTATGCTTGGGAATATTTGCTCAACTGGATATCTTTGTCTGGCTCATCTGTTAATACTTCCATGTCCAGTTCTTCATTTAATCACTGTATGTTTGCTTTATACAACCAATCAGACAAAATGGAATGTACCTTTTTTTTTTTTTTTTGGCAAAATAAAATAATTAAGATAAAACTAAAACCATCACATCAATGTTGGACAAGGGAAAGCGACAGAAAAAAGAAAAAGATCCCAAGAAAAGGCATAAAATTCAGAGACCCACTTATTTACACACTCAGAAATCCCATATAAACACCAGCCTGGAAGCCATACAATGGGCACTGAAGACCTGGTCAGACCCATGCAGGCCCTGCACATGCTGCTTCAGTCTCTATGAGTTCATATAAGTCTTGCTCGGTTGACTTAGAGGGCTTGTTCTCCTGGTGTCCACCATCTCCTCTGGCTCTTACACTTTTTCACCTCCTCTTCTGCAGAGGTCCCTAAGCTCTGAGGGGTGGGACTTGACAGAGACATCTGGTTAAAGCCATGTATTCTGAAGTCTTTCTCTTTCCCTCTCTCTCTCCCCCACTTGTGTGTGTGTGTGTGTGTGTGTGTGTGTATTTGTGTGTTTGTGTATTCGTGTGTGTGTGTGTTATTTCAGTCTTTATATTTGTTCCTTCCTGCTGCAGAATGAAGTTTCTCTGGTGATGGCTGAATAAAGTATGAAACTATGAGTATAACAGAATATCATTAGGAGTAAGTTCATCACTTCTTTTCTTTTAAAGATAAGTGGCATTTAATTTTTATCTAGGTCTCTGGCCTGTAGTCTCTGGTTCTAGATTACCCAAGCAGCAGAGCCAGGTATGGGTTCTATCTCATGGAGTGGGAGCTAAGCCAAATCAATTAATGGTTAGTTACTCTCATAAGCTTTGTGTCAGCATTATCCTAGAGTGTTTTTTCGGGCAGGACAGCATTATAGATCAAAGGGTTTGTGGCTAGGTTTAATGTTTACTTTTTGTTGGTATTTACAGAGAGACTTCACCCCTATGTTCTACTGTCCTTGGTTCAGGATGGTTATCTCAATCTTTTGATTGAATCCTGAGTACAAATTAGCATGTACTTCCTAATGTATAGACAAAAGCTTTGATGTTTTTGAAGTGCTGAATGTATCAATGGATTTATAAGACTATACACCTATTATTCAGTAACATGACTATACACATAAACACACACATATACCCCATTTGTAATGAATTGTCTCACATATTTATGGAAGTATAAGTGAAAAATATACAGGGGAAGCTATGAGTTACATGTTTATTGTGAAAACAATTTGTTGGCAAAAAAAAAAAATACTTTCCTCATTGAGACTTGAGTCATTTTATATTAAGACCATCAACGTATATATGAACAATTCACACACACACACACACACACACACACACACAAGTAAAATTTACTGAGTAGACCTGGTATACCTTAAACTTATGATATTCCTCCATAGCTTTCTTATTATTTGTAATTAGGTATATACACCTACAGGCAAGCATTAATTTTATGTTTTATGTGACATGTCTTAGGTATATAATATTGCAAGTGAATTTTTATTAGTCATAATTAAGAGACAGCATATGTACTTCTTTTAACTATTATTTATTCCTTCCTATTGTCACGGCTCTTGAACCAGTCTCATAAGATGCGTGTGTTCGTATGTTTAATGGTCTGGCCACCATACCCCCTCCCAGAATAGATGTAGCAATTTTGTTCCAAGCCTTCCAGCTGTTTCGTACTGTTGCTGTAATATGCCTGCCAGTCATTGATACAGAGAAGTAACTTGACTCAGAACAGAGTAATATTGACCACATCTTCTGTTATGTTCTGAATATTCTGAGGTTTGTTAATCTTAGGATATTTCATAAAGCTTCATGTAGGACTCATCAGATTAAAGGTCAATATGAACTGTTATGTCTAAAATGGCTTGAGTCAGAGCTGATCACCAGGCAGTAATTCCTGCACCAGCATTTGAGCTCGTTGTGGTTTTGTGTTCTTATTTCCTATATAAGCTGACAGAAAAAGAAGTTTGATGTCACAGTTTTAGGGCCTGATTTGAATTATGTCCCTGGTCTGACTAGTATTAGGGAGTGTATTCAATATACCATCCCTGTCTGACAGAGATCAGCATTCCTGTGGTTTGGAGAGTGACTCACAGTCCACAACAATATGAAAGCTATTTGAAGCTTATGCTTCCTTTATAAAATAGTTGCGTGTAATTTAAGATGCCCATGCTTTGTCTGGCTAAGCTCTGGGACCAACAGCAACCCACCTGCTAGCAAATGCACACTGGCTTTGCCTCTCCAGAGCTCCTAGATTGCTCTCTGGCCAGCCTGTGATCCACTGTGGTTACCTCTCCCACGGAGCTTGGTCCTTTGCCCAATCTTTCCATTCTAAGCCTGGCCAAATTCAGCCCTCGCTGTGTTCTTTCTCTCCTGCCCACCTCAAACACCACAGAAAATACCAGACAGCCTTAATATTTAATACCAGCCAGATTTGTATCAGTAAATTTCCAACTCCAATGTGCTGTGCAATGAACACACAACTCAGTTATGATATTATAAGCTGCACGCCTAGATTGAGCAGTACCACTACACTATTCTATTCCCCAGCTATGAGATCCCTTGCTACTTGCAACTCCTCCAGGCCACGTGGTTCTTCTCTGTCTTCCACCTCCTCTTCTTCCGTCTTCCTCTCTTTCCATCCCTGTCTTGTCTTCTCTTTTCTTTTTCCTCTCCCTTCTCTAAAACTTCCAGCTCCACCTTTTACTTCCACTGCCCAATCACAGGCTCGAGCCTTTATTTGACCAGTTAAAATGGGGAGCAGAGTTCACATGGAATCATCTGAGTACACGATCCACCCCTCATTGGGGGTAGAATTAGCATAAAAATACAAACAGCACCAAGGCAGTCCACAACATAAATGTACAAGAAGGTACATTTATGCCTTGTTTATCTTTCAGCATGTGTCAATTTTCCAGTTTTCTGTTTTGCATTTAATTTAGAGTCAAACAGGAAGGAAATCAGATTTATATCTGAATAGTATCCTTTACTTAGTACTTATAACATCTCAAAGGCTTAATAATCATTTACATAGCTTTTCCAGTATGCTTCATTATGAGTGGGGTTTGTGTGTGTGTGTGTGTGTGTGTGTGTGTGTGTGTGTAGAGAGAGAGAGGGAAGAACTTATTAGTGTCTTCTTCTACCACTGTCTCCTGTACTTTTTCAGATAGGCTCTGTCATTGAGCCTATAGTTATCCAAGTTAGCTAATCTGGTTGCCCAGTGATCTCCAGGATCCCTCTATTCTATCATATTCTGACATCTTGTTCTAAGGTTACAGAAGTACTATCAAGTACAGCTGTTTATATGTGTCTTTGGGATCTGACTCACCTTAAGAGGGGCTTTGCCACTTCCCTCTGAGCCTAATGGGGTTAAGGTTGGAAGCCTTGCTTTCTTTCCATGGTCTGAGTCTTTGGAGTCATTGGACTTGACCTTTCCCATGTCACTAGCACAAGTAAAATTCATTCAAGGTATCACTTAGGCAGGGGTTCCTCTGCTCCACACAATGAACCTTCTACAGTTTTCGTTCAAACATCCAACCAGCAATAGTTGCATCACTCAATAGACAGGAAATTCATAAAATCCATTTTTTTGGAGGATAAGAGAGTATCTAGTATGAGATAAAAATTGAAGAAGTGATACTAAGATATAAAATAAAAATCTTGATTCTGGTTAATGTCCTTCCTTAAAATAAAATTACGAGTGAGAAGAATTATGAATGGTCCATTTATTTCAGTAGATAAAAGGGATCTATGGCAGACAACATATGTACAGACATTCTCACGACATTGCTAGTAGAACGCCAAAGTTATTTTATATTTCAAACCAGACATTTTAGATTTCTATCTTAAGTAAAAACACAAAAAATGTCTACAATTGGAATTGTTCTTATGTTCTTATCATATCATGAATAATGCTGCTTTTATCCTTACATTACATATTTATTATATGCTTACATGTTTTCCCAGTTAGAGTTACTATTACTGTGATGAAACACAATGACCAAAGCAACTTGGGGAGGAAAAGAAATAATTAGGCTTATCACTTTTCATCATTGAAGGAAGCCAGGATAGAAACTCAAGCAGGACAGCAACCTGGAATAATGAGTTGATACAGAGACCATGGAGGAGTGCTACTTACTGGCTTGCTCTACATGGCTTGCCCAGTCCACTTTCCTATAGAATTCAGGACTACCATACCACCCACAATGAGCTTTGGTCTTTCCATCTATCATTCACTAAGAAAATACTTTTCAGACTTGCCTGTAGCTCAGATCTTATGGGGACATTTTATGAATTGGGGTTCTCTCTCCTCTCTCATGACTTTACCATGTATCAAGTTTATCTAAATCTAGTAAACACACACATGCACACACACACACACACACACACAAACATCTATATTGTATAGAATATAATATATTCTAATTGTAAAACATACACTACTAATTGTTAGACTGGAACCATTGTTCAACCCCTTCACAAGCTGGGAAACCCTGTTTGCCCCCCTTCCCTCAACCCAACCCCCAAAAAAGCTCCCCCATATGCTTGGAGAAAATACCAGGCTAACATGTAATTATTCCTCATTTCCCCATTTCCAGCAGCCTACCCAAAATGCCCTCCCAAGGCCTCAGTTTTTGACCATGTGTGATCACAATCCCAGCTCCTAGCTGGCAAGTCATCACTCCTTGCCTAAAGTCTATAACACCCTCCTTTAGCTTAGCTGTGTGACTTCATTGACCTCCACCTGTAAGATCGGTGAACCCACCCAAGACCTGTCTCCTAATAAACTTGTCTTTATCTGTTTTTAATCTGGTCTAATCTGAACTATATCTGTGTCACTGGGGGAAAATGCCTATAAATGATAGTATTTATAGATAGGTATTGTATCAGTTATTGAAGTGGGAGTTGTAGGAATTAAAATAAATAATAAATAATAAAATAAATTAAAATAAATTTGATGTGACTATTAATTTTAGTTTTAGAAAATAATTAGCATATTTACATAGTTTATGCATGGGTGCTAAATACAGATTTTTTGATTAGGCCTAATATTTATGCATTTTAATATCTTATTTGATTATCACATCTACATATATTCATGTATATGTACAAAATTAATTAGGAAATTTGCTTATTATGTTTAAGGTAATATAATATTTTCTTTCTATCTAAACCATTTATTCAGTTCTAGAGAAAATTAGTTTTGCTTTCAGTTTAAAAATTTATGAAACATAAGTTTTATTCTGAATTTGTAAGATGAGAAAATTTATTTACATAACTTCCTAATAATTTCACATTAGCTTAGCAATGTAATACTATTCCTATTAAGTATGTCAGGAAGTTAGAAAGCTTATAAGTTTTGGAAAGACATGTGTTCAAACAAAATTATTTAATGCATTAAACAAAGGTATCTTGGTCACAGACATGAGTTTGTAGTCATAATGGGCCTAGAGAATTCAACATGCCAGTTGCTAGAAGTCGGGTTTGTTACAAAATCTAAGGGACCCCACAGAGATCCCTTGAGAAATTGTGTCTCGACCAGGAACTGTAGCTGGTTAGAGAGTATAGGCTCCGAGCAAACATGAGTGGTGGAGAGTCAAATTTACCCTAACTAAGATCCATATGACTGCTCAGGATCTGCTGAGACTGGATGAAAAGGATCCCCAATACCTTTCTGAAGGCAGTGCTCAACTAAGGTGACTTGTTAGCATTGAGGTGCTGGATGAGGGCAAGCTGAAGCTGGATTACATCCTCAGCCTGAAAATTGAGGTTTTCTTGGAGAGTTGGCTCCAGACCCAGGTCCTTAAACTGTGCCTGGCCAAATCTATTCACCATGTCCATGTGCTCATCCACCAGTGCGAAATTGATTGGGGGGTGGAGGGAGGCTTCTGCCAACAGGTGGTGAACAACCCATCCTTTATTGTCCATTTGTACTCTCAGAAGCACATGACTTCTCCCTCTCGACTCCTTATAGTGGTGGTTGCTCAGGCAGAGAAAAGAGGAAGAATGCCAAGAAAGGCCAGTGTGGGGCTGGAGCTGGTGATGGTGAAGAAGAGAATGACATTAGTACCGTCCTGCACTGGAGGATTGTCTAGTTTTCCAGTTGACAAATAAAACAGAATTGACACTTTAAAAAAATTAAGGTATCTTATAATCACCCCAATATTTTGGACCAAGTACTATATCTAATGAGACACATTAATTCCGTTTTCTCCCAATTTTGTTTTCTTTTTCTCTTCAACTTAAAGTGCTTGCATTTATATGTCATACCACCATGCCAGGCATAACTTACTCTTGTCCCTAGTAAATGAATCAGCTGCTTCAGGGTTATACTTTGTAATCTTTTCAAAACAAATTACAGATGTAGTAAAAATCTTAGATCTGTGGGAAAATAATGGAAAAGGCCTATGGAGATTTAGCTTCATTGTTATTATGATTGGCTGATGGCACTCTCTCAGCGAGGCAAAGTCAGAACCCCTGACATAATGTTACAGATGCATGATAGTGATTCTGGAGGTGACAGCAACTATGGATGAATGTAAGGGCAAACAGAGTAGTATCCTAGGCTCCTTTTCATTAGAGCACATGTTATGGGCATGGTACATGGAAAACATAGACTTCCAGTTTGCGTATTGATAGTGCACACTTTTGAATGATCTTTGTAATAACACATTTGAATCCATGTTGCACGTTAGAAAATGTATGTACGCCTATAAACACCTTTGTGTTCTTCTGCCCCGGTAATAACTACCACTTCCTGAGTGTTTACAGTTATAGTAGGCTGTGTAAACAACATTAAATGTGGCTAACTCACAGTATGTTTGAGGTAGATGGACGCCCTATGCTTTATACCTCATTTTAGCCACTTCCTCTGTATCTGGGTAAAAAAGAAAATATGTTTTTTCTGTTCATCAGAACATAGCAGTGATGATGTGGTTCTGGCAATATAATAAACTTATGTGGCTACACAGTGTACACAAAACCACATTTTTCTTAGACTTTAATTGTTCTGAAGACTGAATACATAAACAGACTTATGTGGAATGTAACTGGGTGGTCACTGAGAAGTGAAGGAAGTTTAGCCACCAGCCCTTCAGGAAACTGTGGTACTTGTTTTCCTAGACACTGGAACATGACTCTGACAATAAGAAAGTGAGTTTGGAAGAAAGACTTTACTAGTTGACGTTCTCATGGAAACAGACATGGCAAATGCTTTGTAGTCCAAATGAACTATGCCTGGACGCTTCACACAAACCAGAAAGAAGGAAATACACATTATTCTCAGCCACTAAATTTGTTGCAATTTTTAGCAATAGAAAAGAAAAACAAGGTGTTGGATAATTTTCCACTTTTGTTTGTTTCATTTAGCTTCATCTACCCAAGATCCTAGTCAAACATCTACTTCACAGACTTAGAAACTAGCAACTATACTGTGGAAAACAAAAGATAAGAGCTATGCAAAAAAAAAGTCCAATCTACATACCCTTAGAAGGGAGTCAAACCTAACCCAGGCTATGTCTATATTCCAAAGACCTACAAGGCTTAATTACCTTTTCTTTTCTTTCTTTTTTTTATTTATTTTTCATACTTTATTTATATTTCAAATGTTTCCCCCTTTCCAGATCTCCCTTAGGAACCTCCCCATTTCCTCCCCCTCCCCCTGCCACTATGGGTGTATTATCCCACCTACCCACCCACCTTTTCTAGAGTGCATTTAAGCTCTGAGAATGGCAAAAGTTGAGTTGTTTTTCTATAAAATATAAAGGTTCAAGTTTTCTTCAGCATACTGGTGACTTTGAGAATCACATTTAACTTTTACATATCCAGTTACTTCTGCAAGATTTCAAGAAACAGAAAGTCTGATCAGATGTCTGCTTAATAAGGCACATACATATCTTTCTAAATTTAATATTTGAGAATTTTCTACAACAGTATACAGCATGGACATCGATCCACCCTTATCTTTTCCCATTCAACTCACTGTTCTCTCTCTCTCTCTCTCTCTCTCTCTCTCTCTCTCTCTCTCTCTCAGTTTCTGAGACTGTAGGCATACATTTGTTTTCAAATCTTACTTTTAGCAAGGATTCTTAAATGCTTTAACCTCCATTCTAGCCTAATACCCTCCAGAGATAGTGGAAAGAAAGGGTTCATAGAACAAAGGAAGATGTGGATCTGTTTAGGTCCACAAAATATTTCTTGGAACAAATTCAATTTGTGTTGTCAGGATAGTCACAGTTCAGTTCACATGAATCAGCGCAGTAGCTTGATCCACTTGCAAACACCATTTATGAATCAGCAACAGTAGATCCAGAAAAAAATGCAAGAGTCTGCCAATTAGCCCAAATCCAGAAAAGCATCACGAAGCTGCCAGAACATGACCAGAAGCTTTTGGTGCATTTTCTTTATGAATTCATGGCAAATGATAACCAACAAAGAATGGTAAGGTGTACTAATTCCACCCAGCATTGTCAGCCAAGACCAGCATCAGCAAAGCCCAATGATGACCAGTTAAGAATGACAAGGCATACCAATACCATTCAGCATCATCCACTGTCTTTTGGGCTATATTTATAACCTTTCCAAACATCACATGTTCTCTCATGTATCCTCTTTAGCAAAAGATCATATGCCCTTTATCCAGGCTGCCTCCAGAAAAACACCATGTGTCCGTTCTTATCAAAATACCCTTCCACGTGTCTGCTTTAGCAAAAACATCCTTTCATAAGAGAGTTTCCAGAAAAACATCACAGTATACAATTGAGTCTCCAAAGAAACCAGAAATTTCCACTTCATGAGACCTCTTATAGTTATAATAAAATGCCAAAATATCCACACAAATATGCACAAATCACACCACACACATACATAGAGACGAGAGAGAGAGAGAGAGAGAGAGAGAGAGAGAGAGAGAGAGAGAGAG
>JADRCH010000046.1:6152305-6186675 GCA_019843965.1 Rhynchomys soricoides
AGAGAGAGAGAGAGAGAGAGAGAGAGAGAGAGAGAGAGAGAGAGAGACTGATACCAGGTCCATTTAGTGAAGTTTGTATGTACATGTGTTTACAGCTAGCCACTTGGAATCAAATAACCTACTGAGGATATAGTCCCTGGAGAAGAATGAATCATCCATCCCATTACCTGGCTTTCAGCAGCCATTGATTGCCTGTAAGTTTTCACCTAGGGTCAGGTACTAATGAAATCTCTCCCTTTCCCCCATGTTGGCATGTTTACTGATATTGTCATTGTATGGGTCTTGTTTAGACCAACCGTATTGAGAATTTATGGGTACAACATTCCTGTTATATCTATAAGACGCTCTCTTGGGGCACATCCTAGTTTTCTGTCTCTTGCAGTCCTTCCATTCCCTCTACACAAAGTTTCCTTAGCTATAAGTGTGAAGGCTGCATTGTAGGTTTACCCATTAGAGTTGGGTAAGCCATGGTCACTGATTGTCTGCCTCTTGACTAATTGTGGATCCTGTAAAAGACTTGTTTGATGAGGTATGAGAGCTGCACTTACCTGTAGGTTATAGATGACCATTTCACATACAGGTAGAATTTCCCTCAGATAATTTTTACAACTATTTTAATAATTATTATTTTAGTCCCAAAATGATTCAGATGTCTAAGATCAATAACCAAGAAAAGATATTCGCTTACTTTGGTCAAAGAAAACAACAGATTTTAGTCTCTATTATACCTGAAAAACCAGGGATTTCAATGACTTGTACTAGGCATATCAGTTAATGAGTAATAGAACAGTTGTGAGGAAAGAGTTTCATCACTGCACTTTTCAACTAACATACTGACTTAATTGAATCTCTGCTAATAGGTTGTGGCTCATATTGTAACTTTTAATTAACTATTTTATTTACTGATTAACAATTTTTTGTATTGTTATATTATTTTGCTTAGTACTCTGTGTGATGCTTTTTTATGTCTTTGGGATTTGGCAATGGTAACAAACATGCTGAGGGTTTCCATGGAGAAAGCTTTAGATAGACACCTGGTTTTATTTCTGTTTGTGAAATAACTGGATTTTGAAGTTGCAAGCTCAAAACTAAAAGTATGATTTATTTTATGATAAACTGACAAATGATTGTGAGAAAGTGTGTATCATTTGACATTCTTAGAATCAATGTATGAGTGGTCTAGGTGTTCTGTGTGTTCTTCAGCACTCAGTATTGTAGTCCTCTATTTTCAATTTTATCAATGCTACAGGCTGTGTGGTAACATTCCTGTGAGTGGCTATGTTCAAGTGACCACTGTCTATGCAATAATATCCATGATTGTGTCTATCCAGCAGCATTTGTGTGCACATCAGTATCCATGATAGTAACTATGTAGTACTTATTCTAGTTTAAATTTAATTCAATGATAGTTATTGGTCCTAAATATCTTCCCATATACCTGTTGGTACCAGATATGTTTTCTAAAACTATGTGTTCTTTTAAATATTTTATTCAGAGGTTGGAGAGATAGCTGAGTGTTTATGCACACTAGCAAGTGCTCTTAGAGAGAGGTTCAGTTCCCATCATCACCATGGCAGCTCATAATGACAGTTACCTCCAGTTATGTTATAAGGGATCAAACTCCTTTTGCATAAAACCACTCACTCATAAACACAAAATAAATATAAATACAGTCTTAATGTTTTATTTTAGTATTTTTTCATTTTAGGAAAAAAAAAAGATGGTAGACAATACAGGAGTACAAGCTATTGGAATCCTCCAGGAATAAGTTAGAGATACTTGGATTGAAGGTGCCAGAAGATGTCATTGAGAGCAGAAGATCAGGCTCTGATATCAAAACAAAACAGAAAACTTTGTAGAGTAGAGCAAAACAATAAAATGAAGTTCAGAGGCTGTGGACCAGGCTTATTTGGAGGATGAGGAAAGGTGCAGTAGCTTAGTTCAGAAACAACACTTAAGACAAGTACCTTCAGAAAAAGCTTCCTGGATCTTCCGGTTGCAGCTATAGTGAAGAACAGTAATAGAAAGAGACATGAGAATGCATGCTGAGCATGGCATTAGCAACTTCTCTGGCATGGGGTCGGGGTTCAGGAACCTCCCTTGGCACTCCATTGGATCAGGGTCAAGAAG
The DNA here is from genome assembly GCA_019843965.1 of Rhynchomys soricoides. Lineage (NCBI taxonomy): Eukaryota > Metazoa > Chordata > Mammalia > Rodentia > Muridae > Rhynchomys > Rhynchomys soricoides. The sequence continues at coordinate 6,154,436 of JADRCH010000046.1, forward strand.
ATACCTTCTTGAGTTGCTGTCTTAGTGGCCACAGAAGAAAATTACCTCCCTTGAGTTGCACACTCTGGGAACCCAGATAAAATGATATGGGTTATGAAAATGAACAAGCAAAATGACTCTCATCAATGGAGAAGAAACTTCTTATTAGAATCAAGAAGTTTTAAGCATGGTTGAAATCTGACCAGTGTTACTGTTTGCAGGAAAATACAGATGCAGGTTCTGAATAAATTATAACATTAGGAAGAAATGGCAAAGAGTATGACTAGTCTTTACCTTCTATCCAATCAAAGATGTCCCAGAATGTGACTGGCATCTGTGAGCCCATGAAGAAATAGAAATAGTTAGAACACCAGCCCGTATTCTGGCCAGAGACCAAGTTCAGAGTCTTCACTTTCATCTGACCTTTTCCTTTATTTAAGACCGAATGTCAATCTTTGCATCACTCTATTGTCACCCCCTCTACATTTATTTCTTTTTCCTTCTGTCTTTTTCTTATGAAAGACTGTCCATTAAACCACAGGTGTGTCTAGATTTGAAGGTCTCTCTGCCTCATCCTCAAGGGAGCAGGAATTATTTTAAGTTGTCTGATTATATTTCATTTATTTTTCTTTTCATAATATTCTTATTGATTATTTAGGGATTTCACATCATGAACCCCGACAACATTCACTTCCCAGTCCTCCACATTCCACTCCTCTCCCTTATTATGGTCTATCCCAGTGCCCCAAAAGGAGAAAAACAAACAAACAAAAATAAAACAAGCCCAATTCGTATTGACCATATACTCACTGGAGCATGGTCAAAATCTCAGTGGCCATCGTAAAGAAAACTCATTCCTTTCTTTTCTACCACCCCACCAGATTCCATCAATTGTGGAGAGCTACACTTCAGCATCATTTTTACAATTTTTAAAAATTCTGTCTGAGCTGTCACTTTTTTGGAGGTGGCTGTAGAGATAAGAGTTGTCACATAGGCCTTCTATGTCCTCCTTTCTCAACTGTGAGTCTACAGTCATCAATACTATGACAAAAGGAGCTTTCCTGCCCTTTATGGTCAGTTAGAACATGGATCATGGATTTCTGTATGATCTCCTGTGTCAACACCCACTTTCTCTTTTTATTCTACCTAGCCATAGCTACCATAATGTCCCTCTCTTGTTTATTGTACTCCATTTCACACACTCTTTCCCCTCTGTTTCTCTCTGTCACCTCAATAATAACCACTTAATCATACTCTGCCTCATTTTTTCCTACTCACAATTCCAATTACTAATATCTGAGTATACATAGTATTAACAATGTTTCTTTAACTCCTTCAAAATAGTTTATTAATGAATTATCATAGTATGTGTGGAGGATATATGCTTTGACAGACATTTTTCTGATGTCAGTAATCTCCTCGTGGAGGTCATACTGAAGAATGAATTCAAGGTCCTGAGACTGTGGGCTAAGTTTCTATACCCCAATTTCAGCAGATAATAATGACAACTCAATTCTATTACAACCTGGTTTCATCTGATCACTGTAAATGCTATGATTGAAGAAATACGGGTTATTTGCAAATTATATTATCCTGTGTGTAAAATACTCTAAAAACTCTAGAAGAAAATTGTGAGAACTAACACCTTCTGCAAAGTAATAAGGCACAAAATCAACCTCCAAAAATTAGTGGGGTCAAAGGCACTGATAAACAGCTGGTGGAAATGTAAATTTGTCTAGCCACTGGAGAAGACTTTCCAAAACCTAAAACTAACACTGCTACATGAACTACCTAATTAGTGTTTAGCATGTGCCTGAAATATTATAAAGCAGTGTATCACAAAGGCATGACCAGACCAATGTTTATTGTGTGCTTTTTGTAATAACCAATTCATAAAACTGAGTTGGAATTCCAACAAGAGAAGAAAATATAAAAATAATACAGCATATATGAGATGCCCACGGAGCTCACCTGGAAATTTCTATGGCTGAATACAGTAAAGTTGTGGGATATGAAATTAACATATCCAAATTGTTACTTTTCTATATACCTATAAACCTATGTGCAAATACACCGCAAAAGGAATCAGGCAAAAATAATCTTATTCAAAGTAGCCTAAAAAATAATTAACTCCAAGTAAATTAACATGACTGAGAAAGTTAGCGAACTCTATAATTAAAACTTTGAAGCACTAATAAAGTTGCGATATCAAAAGATGAATGGACCTACCATGCTCATGGAATGGTAGGATTAATATAGTGAAAATGACAAAATAAACAGTTTACAAATTAAGCTCAATATACATCAAATTCTACTGTCATTCTTCACAGGAATAGACAAACCACTTTAAAATAAGAATAACTGAACACTATAGATATCCAAAGTGATCTCAAGCTGGAAGCATGAGCATGCCTGATTTTATGTTACTCTACAGAAACAGAGCAATAAGACAGCAAGGTCCTGGCACAAAACAGACACACAAATCAATGCAATGGGATAAAGGTTTCCTATATGTGTCATTACTGCTCAGAGGGTTCTGAGCTGGGTGAGGTGGATGGGTACTTTTCTCCTCTGGTAATGTGTATAGTACTTTCAAGGACTATGAACACCAGTCCATAGGGGTAAAGATCTCAGTGGAATGTTAGCTACATTTCTCCATGTTCTATACAATATTATTATGTGGTGTCTGCAACAAAAAGATCTTACCAAAATGTGGAGGTGAATACTATTGGCAACAGGCTGTAAAGGTTTACTTTGTTTTGTTTGGTTTGGTTTTCCATGTGTATACATTTGGGGAGGAATGGAGGGTGATTCTTAAGACCCTACTGGACAACATCTCAAGGAGCTGCAGCACATTCCTGGCATTGGGGATTTCTTTGAAACTATACAATGTCTAGTTGGAGGGATTGCTTTCCCCATTAAGTAGAGACTTCATAATTCCTTTGACATGTGTATATATTTTGCACGTTTATATATTTTAAGAAGCGTCTACAGGAGCAGGATTTCACACGGCTTTTCTAAAGTCCTTTGGAACTAGTTTTTTATCCCAACAGTTCTTTCTTTACCCTGCCTTCCCCTACTCCATCCCCATAAATCCTCACGTTCTAACTTCTTATTCTTTTGAAACCTTATATTTCATTCCCCTTTTCTCGATAGTTCCTCCTCTACCCATTCTTTAGTACCTAACTTATGTTCAGAAACTTCTATACCATAAAAGCTAACATAAAGGAAAACATAATATTTGTCTTTCCATATCTTGGTTACATTATTCAGGATGATTGCTTCTGCTTTTGTCCAGTTACTTGCAAATTTCATAATTTACTTTTTCTTTATGGCTGAACAATATTTTACTGTGTAGATGTACAATATTTTCACGATCCATTGATCAGATGATGGATGCCTAGGCTATTCCAATTTCTGATGATTAAAAATTGAGAAGGAAGGAAAATGAATGTGCAAGTATCTCACTGTAAGATGTAGTCCTTTGTAAGTCTGCATTGTAAAATGTATATGGTCAAGCAAGGTCTGACTAGTGCCTTCACCCCTATTTACTAGTGTTCATGGTACTGGAAGTTATTCTATATACCATCTCAGAAGGAAGTAAGCACTAACTCAATTACCAATGCTTCAATATACAATGGGGATCAGCCTGCACTGGTATAATAGTGGCACAGAGCTAGTGGAGATCACCAACAAATATTTGATTTAACTTAAGACACATGAGATGAGATGCAAGCCATGTTACTACTGCAATGGTTCTCAGTGAAGAACCTGAGATGAGATAACCCAGGGACCTAGAGGAAAACAAAATACTACTGATTTACTAAAGGAATGGAGTGATTCAATGACTCCTGTTGATGTTTTCCTATACTCATTGTTCAGTGCCTTGCTCAGCTGTCATCGGTGAAGATTTCTCCTAAATTAGATGTGGACAAAAACAGAAACCCACAGCCAGACAATGTGCAGAGAGTGCATGGAACACTGTGCTCTAAATAGGATATGTCTGTCAAATCCTTCCCCGTGGCGCTCAGGAAACTATGCAGAAGAGGAGATATAAAGACTGTTAAGAGTCAGGAAAAAAAGAAAGGAAGATGCCAAGGAAACAAGGTCTTCTAAATACAGAAGACCCAACACACATATGAACTAAGTGAAGCAGCATGAACAGGGCCTGCAAGAGTCTACACCAGATGGACACCAGATGGTGGGATCCTAGAGCTGGGAGAAGTGGACACACACACACACACACACACACACACACACACACACCCTGTCCTTGACTCAATAGTTATCTCCAATTGCTAGCCACTTGCAAATAAAAAAATCAGTTCTCCCACAAGACAGTCTCACTGGTAAAATGAACCACTCTAAAGGTTTGGTGTCACATTCAGCAGTAGATGATCAATTGCATCGTTGGAGGTTATTAGTCTCAATGTCAGGGCTTTTTTTTTTTATTTATTTATTTATTTTTTGCCTAATACATTCATTGTCTATATAATATGGCTGCCAGTTTTGTAGTTTTTATGGTATAATTGTGTGGTGTGGTGTGTGTGTGTGTGTGTGTGTGTGTGTCTGCGTGTGTGTGAGAGTGTGTGTGAATACATATATCTCTGGGTCTATATGTGTTTCTCATGCTTTTTTGGCTCATTTTCTTTTTTTATTAATTTTTAAAATAATCACTCCATTCGTTTACATCTCAAATGATATCCCCTTTCCTAGTTACTCCTGCACAACCGCCATCCCATCCGCCCTCTTCCCACTCCCCTTTGTCTCTCTGAGGGTGCTCACCCACCCACCTATCCACTCCTGCCCCACCTCTCCTGCATCATCCTTAGCTGGAGTGGAGCATAAAACCTCCACAGAACCAAGGACCTCCCCTCCCATTGATGTCCTCTGCTACATTTGTATCTGGAGCCATGGATCCCACCCTGTGCACTCTTTGGTTGGTGGTCTAGTCCCTGGGAGCACTGGGTGGTCAAGCCAGACTGCATTGTCCTTCCTAAGGGGAACAGATTCCCCTCCGATCCTCCAGTTCTTCTGCCATCTCCAGCACCAGGGTCCCCGAGATCAGTCTGATTATTGGCTCCAAGCTTCTGTACCTTCATTGGTCAGGTACTGGAACAATCTCCCAGGGAACAGCCACACCTGGTTCCTGTCAGCAAGCACCTCTTGGCAATAGCAACAGTGTTGGGGTTTGGAGTCTGCAGACAGGATGGATTTTCTAGGTGGGGCAGTCTCCGGATGGATGGGCCTTCCTTCAGTCTCTGCTCCATTTTTTGTCCCTATCTTACCATTGGACAGGAACATTTCTGGGATAAAAATTCAGAGATGGGTGGATGGCCCCATTCCTGGACTAGGAACCATGCTTATCTACTGGAGGTGGACTCTACAGGTTCTATCTCCCCTTTACTGCACATTTCAGCTAACTTCACCCCCATTTAGTCCTGAGAGCCTCTCGCTCCCTGGTGTATGCAACCCTCCAGTGGCTACCCCCACTGCTACATATTTTTTATTCGATTTCCTGACCCTCTGTACCTCTCTCCCTTCCCCTCCAGAACTTGATCCTGTCCCCTTTCTTCTCTCCCTCTCCTCTCTTCCTCCCAGGACCCCCTCCTTCATCCTCCCATGATTATGTTGTTCCCCCTTCTATGTAGGACGGAGGCATCCATACTTTGGTCTTCCTTCTTCGTGACCTTCATATTGTTTGTAAGTTGTATCATGGGTATTCCGAGCTTTTTTCCTAATATCCACTTATCAGTGAGTACACACCATGTGTGTTCTTTTGTGACTGGGTTACCTCACTCAGGATGATATTTTCTAGATGGAATGATATTCCATCCCTTTGCCTGGAATTTTATGAAGTCATTGTTTTTAATAACTGAGTAGTATTCCATTGTGTAAATGTACCATATTTTCTATATCCATTTCTTTGTTGAGGGACATCTGGGTTGTTTTGAGCTTCCGGCTATTATAAACAAGGCTGCTATGAACATAGTGGAGCATGTGTCCTTGTTAGACGTTGAAGCATCATTTGCATATGTGCCTAGGAGTGGTATAGCTGGGTCCTCAGGTAGAACTATTTCCAGTTTTCTGAGGAACCTCCAGACTGATTTCCAGAGTGGTTGTACCAGCTTGCATTCCCACCAGCAATGGAGGAGTGTTCCTCTTTCTCCACATCCTTGCCAGCATTTGCTGTCACCAGATTTTTGGAACTTAGCCATTCTGACTGGTGTGAAGTGGAATCTCAGGGTCGTTTTGATTTTCATTTCCCTGATGATTCAGGATGTTGAACATTTCTTTAAGTGTTTCTCAGCCATGTAAAATTTGTCAGTTGAGAATTCTCTGTTTAGTTCTGTATCCCATTTTTAGTAGGGTTATTTGTTTCTATGGTTCTTTGTATATTTTGGATATTAGCCCTCTATAGGATGTAGGGTTGATAAAGATCTTTTCTTGCCATTTTGTTCTATTGACAGTGTCCTTTGCCTTACAGAAGATTTTCAATTTTATGAGGCCCCATTTGTCAATTGTTGATCTTATTGCATGAGCCATTGGTGTTCTGTTCAGGAAATTTCCCCCTGTGCCAATGTGTTAGAAGTTCTTTCTCAAGATAGGTAAAGGCTTATCTAACTTGTTAATTTTCTCAAGGAACAGTTCCTAGTTTTGTTGATTCTTTGTATAGTTTCCTTTGTTTCTACTTGGTTGATTTCAGCCCTGAGTTTTATCGTTTCCTGCAGTCTACTCTTCTTGGGTGTATTTGCTTCTTTTTGTTCTAGAGTTTTCAGGTGTGCTGTTAAGCTGCTAGTGTATGCCCTCTCCAATTTCTTTATGGAAGCACTCAGAGCTAAGAGGTTTCTTCTTAGCACTGCTTTCATTGTGTCCCATAAGTTTAGGTATGTTGTGCCTTCATTTTTGTTGAATTCTAAACAGTATTTATTTTCTTTATTTCTCCCTGATTAACATCATTGAGTAGATAGGTGATTGGCTTCCACATATATGTGGGCTTTCTATTGATTTTTTTTGTTATTGAAGACTAGCCTTAGTCAATGGTGCTCCGATAGAATACATGGTATTAATTCTATGTTCTTGTATATGTTGAGGTTTGTTTTGTGTATGATTATATGGTCAATTTTTGAGAAGGTACCATGAGGTGCTGAGAAGAGGTAATATTATTTTATTTTGTGGTGAAATGTTCTGTAGATATCTGTTAAATCCATTTGGTTCATAACTTCTCTTAGTTTCACTGTGTATCTGTTTAATTTCTGTTTCCATGATCTGTCCGTTGTTGAGAGTGTGGTGTTGAAATCATCTATTATTATTGTGTGAGGTTCAACATGTGCTTTGTGCTTCAGTAACATTTCTTTTACAAATGTGGGTGCCCTTGCATTTGGGGCATAGATGTTCAGAATTAAGAGTGTATCTTGCTGGATTTTTCCTTTGATGAGTATGTAGTATCTTTCCCCATCTTTTTTGATAACTTTGGGTTGACAGTCTATTTTATTGGATATTAAAGTGGCTATTTTATTGGATATTAGAATGGCTACTCCAGCTCGTTTCTTGGGATGATTTGCTTTGAAAATATTTTTCAATTGGCTCTTTTTCTTATTTGGCTATTTTACCCTATTCTGATATATTCATTTTTGTTCTATATTATTATACTATAAATGTCTGTTTTCTTAGGAGAGACAAAAGGGTAAGGGCATGGATGGGAGGGAAGGTGGAGAGAACAGCGAAGAGTAGGGGGAGCAGAAATCATTATCTGAATGTATTATAGGAAGATATTGTCTTTTATTAAAGAGAAAAATAAGTAAATATCAAAGTAGTTTTAACATATAATGGCTTAGGATGTTGAACAAATGTCATTTTCAGTGTTTAATCAGCAATTTTTTGTCTTTTTGAGAACTCTGTTTAATTATATATCTTATTTTAATTGTATTGCTTATTTTCCTTAATGTTCATTTTCTTGATTCTCTGTATATTGTAGATACTAGTTCTTCATCAGATGCATAGTTAATAAAGTCTTTTTTCCCATTCTGTAGACTCCCTCTGCTCAAATGACAGTGTTTATAATGGTACTATGTTTTTTAGCTTCTCAATGTCCCATTTATTGTTAGATATATTTGCATTTTCGTACTATGGGCCAGCAGTTTGACCAGTACCATTTGCTAAATATTCTGTCTTTTCTCCAGTGTGCATTGGGATAGTGGGGGTTCTTCTTTGTCAAAATCGGATGTTGGAGGTGTCTGGAGTCATTTTCAGGTCATTATTTTTTCAGTTGATCAGTGTGCCTGTTTTTAATAACAAGTACTGTTGATTTATTTCTATAATTCTATTGTACAACCTCAAATCTGGGATGGTGATAACTCCAGCAGTTCTCTTATTATTCAAGAAGTTATAGCTATCTGGGTATGTTTGTGTTTTTATAGGAAGTTTAGGATTTTTTTTTCTCAATTTCTGTGCATCAATCCTTGCATCTTTAAGTGAGGTAGCTACAGAGAACACTTGGGTGCAAATATACAAATGGCTAACATACTGATATTGGGCATTTAATGACAGAGGACACAAAGCCAAAAGGTCTGTGAAATGAAATCCATTAATTTAGATAGCCAGTATAGTACACATTCCTAATTAAACATATAGATAATCCCACTGGCTTGTTAAAGCCAAGTCATGCTTTAAAACTGCAGTGATTAAACCTACTGCCTAATTATTTATTATCAGGTTACATTTTTATTGCCTATGTGAAAAATGACATAACTTTAATTCATTACTTATTTTCTTTGATTTACAGCCAAAGTAATGTGAGTTATAGGTGAACGAATAAAAGCAATTCTCAGAATCATTGGATATTTCACAGGTTTTCATTTAATGCTATGTAAAGACCTGGGAGGTTTAGACTTGAGGAATATAAAATTATAAAACGTGGCTAAACACAGCTGCTGTGTGAGTAACTGTGGCCCCTGAGCCTCGTAAACCCTCTGATCATCAGTTTGACTTTATACCACTCAATTCAGAAGTCTTCATTAAGTCTCAGGGTGCTCTTATTAAGAATGTAAATGTGTAAATATTATTTTTCCCACATTACACATGAAGAAGAAGTTGGGCAGAATAAAATGACTTATTCAAAGACACAGACCTCAGTGCATGTGAGAATTAGTGTTTAGAATTCTTTATTTCTGTTCTAGCTTATTTCCAGTTATCCCCACAGTCTCTATTGTTGAATAAAATCACCATAGTACTATGGTCAAGGTGGTGTTGTATGTGGTAGGTCATATTTAAGCTGAGGGAACACTTTTTACTCTACTTGAATATCATATTTCAGACCCTTCTGTCTTCCAAGCATGAGGAACATTTAGAAATTTTACACATTTTTTTACTGTTGTATCCAAGGCTGAATACATGCTTGAAGGGCATTATAAAACACACAGTTGTTTCTTCTTTTCTTCTACCATTGCCTGTTGCCCAGCATCCTGGCTTCCTCTATCCTTCTACTGATTGCCTGCTGTTCTCCACAAGTTTCGGAGCCAACTCTCCTACAGATACTAGACGGGAGTTGGCAAAGAATTAGATATTGATACATTTACATTTAGTAATCAAGAAGTGGTACCATATTTACAGAAATGTTGAAGTTAAAAGCGAAACACCTTGAGACAGGCACATGCTGATTCTGACTGTATCTGGAAGATGGTAGCAGGAACATCATGACTTAGAAGCTAGCCCAAACTATTTCAGTAAGACCTCTGTCTCTAATACATGATACAGAAGAAAACTTTGGTGTAATTTATGGAAATCAGTAGGCAAGCAAGAAATTTTAATTCATTTCTTCATCTTCCTATCTTTCATGTAAGATAATGCTGTTCTGTAGATAATAAGAATTTGTAGTCTTTATGCCTTTGAATATAATCCTTGAAAATATTCCAGTGAAAGTGTGATGTGAGTGAAAATTTTCAATTGTTTTTAAATACTGTTCATTATATGGTAATTTCTCTCTGATTTTAATTATTTCTACCACAAAGATATTCATTTATGCTAAAAATATTAATCTTGTGAGTTAAGTGGAAAATATCTGAACTCATTACATCTATTATAGCTTCGGAGATTAATATATTTTTGCCTTTTTGTTGCTAAAATACAATTATCATATATTTTAACATTGGAGAAAATTTAGCTACTTCCATTATTCCTTTTCCTCTTTTCCTCCCTTCCTCCTTTCCTTTCTTTCTCCCTTCCCCCACATTTTCCTTCCTTCCTTCCTTCCATCCTTCCTTCCTTTTGTTTTTTTTTTTTCTGAAATTCTTAGAGATCCCAGTCTAACATTAGTAACAATGAGCTATAGATGTTCTTTCCTTGTTTCTGTTTTTAGCTGATTCGATATAAGGTTATGGGGTGAGTTTTTACAGATTGGGAATTTTTGATTTCACTTCTTCATTTTCTGAGAAGTTTAAATTCTAAATTGGTTTTGAAGGGAAATTCTCAAAGAAATAAAATTTGCTTTAATATTTAATTATTAGTAGGCATTGACTTGAAATATGTATCCTCTTCTAAATTAATGCTGTGTTTAGGTAAAATCGCATCTGGCTCTACAATTTCCAGGCTTGTGTGTACACATCTTTTACCACTTATTCAGTTAAACACTAATGTGAGAGTTGCTACAAATGATTCTGCAGATTTCCTCATAATCTCAAATCAATTAACGACAGGGAAGTTGCCTGCAAGGGCTTTGCTTAACCAACTGCAGACATCAGAGACAGAGAAGCTAGAACAATCTAAACTGTGAACATGATTGAGAAAAACAAAAGTTGATTTTCTTGATGTGGGAGGAAGTTGTAATCATGGGGTGAGGGACCAGGAAGTATTTATAGTGAGACCAACTGTTCATAGCTCTAGTCAGCTAGAAACATGCACCTCGGTCATATAGCTGCTGTCAACTGCATCTTAGTAGCCACTTTAATGATCAGGATATCGTGTCTTTATGACTCCCATCATAAGGCTGATCCAAACTGGAACATTAATTTCAGATTCTTAGATCCTGAACAGAAATTCCATCAAGCTGTGTATGGAGAGCTGGGACACACAACTCTGGACTAATAACTGGTGTTTAAGCTGCTGAAAGTGCTGCGTTTGTTTAGAAAGCAATAGCAAACCAGTAGATATGATGAACTACAGCAATTGAGTTTTTGACATTGAATCAATCTTTCATTCCCAGAATAAACCTGACTAGTCCTGACTGATTACCTTCTTTATATGCTGTTGAGTTTGATTGGTTAGAATTCTGTTAAGGCTTTTGCAGCCTCATTTATAAGGAATATCGGGTTAGACTTGTCCTTCTGTTTATACTTGTGTTGAATACAATATATATATAGCACTGTCCTCATAAAATAAGTCAAAATTTTATGTTTTCTAAAGGATGTTTCTGTAGATGTCAGGCCATTTCCTTGAATGTTAGTGAAATTCACCATGAAGTGTGTGCCTCTGACATTTTCTGGTAGGCATGTTGGCAGAACAAATGTGTTTTAAATAGCTATTGTATTATCTTCTGTTTCTTTTATCATGGGTCAAATTTAAAAATTGTATATCCAAGTATCATTCTACTTTATCCAGGTATCAAAATTATAAGGATATTATTTACTCTTCTCATTGCCTGTTAAGGAAAAAAAGAAATACAAGGAAGGAAAGACTTATTTTGGCTCACGGTTTCAGAGATTATCAGCCCAAACACAATGGGGACAGCATAGCTGCAGGAAAACCAATCTGTGTCTTCAGAGTGTGAGGTGGCTGGCCACATTGCAACAGTGACAGAAAAAAGTCTTATTTCCAAGGTTCGTACTTATTTATTTCTAAGTGACTTACTATTCCAGATAGTTCCACCTTCTAATGGTACCCTTTGTCTTCCAAAATAGCTCCATAATCTAGATAACAAGGTTCAAATCATGAGATCAGTCTGTTAATGCCATTTCCTATCTGAACCATAATACTTAGCATAATCTTATTGAGATAATGTCCTACAACTTGAATGTCTTTGGAATTGTCTACCTATGATTCATGCTCTCTCAAATTTTATTTTAATTATAGACAATGTTAGTCAATTTATAAACATTTTCACAGCATCAGACTTCTCTACTACTTTTCTCTTTCATGGCTTTAAATTCTTATATTTCTTGTTTTGTAAATAGTTTCTCTTCTCCTCTTTTCTCAACCTCCTCCATTATCCCTTTTTATTTATCTCCTCCTTCCTACAAACACACACACACACACACACACACACAATTTCTCTTTCTCTTGCTTAGTTAGAATGGTGCTTGTGGTAGCTTACCAATAAGGTTTATCTCTGAAAAATTTAACAGGTGCATGAATGCTGCATTTGCTTTTGGTTGTTGTTTGTGTGTTTGTTTTACTTACTCTCTGTTGATTTTATTATTTCCAAGATTGAGTCAATTGACATTGTCCTTTGTTTGGTTTTAGAGACTCCACATTACATTATAATTCTCTAAGGGAATTCATATTTTTTGGTTCAACAGGTAATCATCATGGTTAGACTCAAATTATAACCTCTTTCTATTTAGGATGTATTGATTATATTGCCATTTCAGATGATGTTATTTTAGTCCAATATTCAGAAATTAGGCATGTCTGGAGTCAACGTAATTGTGAGTACTGCCCATTGTTGTCTCATTTCTTTCTGAGATCTACCCTTATGTTTCTCCAACAGTGCTTCATGCTGCTGAGTTCTTACTGAAGTATACTGTCCTGCAAAGATTACTGGCATGCTGTTCGAGCTTCAACTACCAAGCACTACCTCAGCCATAACACCTTCTTCCCCTAGGGAAAAATTATTAAATCAAACAATTATGATTCTTTGGTTTCCTCCCTTAAATTTTGACTCATCTCCCAAACCCTTCTGCTGTGCTGAAAATAAAAATCAAATATAATATTAAAGAGTGCAATAATTTTTGTATTATAGAAAATATTTACCTATTCTGATTTTTCTTCATTGTATATTCTCTTTGTACTATTTCGTCAAGTAAACGGAGAAACCCTACCAGAACAATATCTGCCTTTGTTGTAAAATGAAACCATAATATGATATGTAAAGTTTACCAAAATTTACTTCTCAGATGGTAAATTCTTATCTTTGACCTCAAACTGATGTACATGTACTTATCTTTTGTTCAGTTTTGTTACATAAATGCAGACAATAGCACTGTGGATCTATAGATATTGGAATGTGATGGGATGAAAGACTTGGAAAATCTATTCAAGTTTGGACAATCTGTCAAATGTTCTGGCTTCATAGCGTCCTTCTAGAGTACTACTGAGGGAGAACTTGTTCACCGCAGAGTCTCTGCACACCTCCACTTTCAGAAGATTCTTTGGACATTAATGGAACTCTCAATGTAAACCAAATGTTTCACTTCATTTTTAAAGCCTATACTCTCAGCACTGATTAATCAACACACATTTGGCCAAAGCTTTTATGTTGTTTTTAGCTTGCGTTGCTTTCAGCCAGTACAAGATGACTGATTTAGTTAATTAACAGGGGCATAGACCTATTCTATCCTTATATTTCTTCATCCACTTAGAACATGACAACATAAAAACTTGGAAGCATGTGCCTTTGTATACACACATCTATGCCAACCAACTGACATCGTCTTAAAAGGACTTTTGTGCTGAATATTTCAAGGCTTTCCAAAATATTAAAACCATGTGTAAGTACCTTTGGGTTACTGAAAATAAAATTGCCTTATGTCATCCTAAGGAATAGTTGCCAAGAAGTTTTCATTAGATTAATATATTTCAAGACTACCGCTTTGTAATCAAAGCAGGGCTCTACCTTGTAAAGACTATAGAACTAAATGCCTTTGTTTTGTAAAATCCTGCAACAGTCTTGGGGCAGGAAACAGATTTGCTTCAGCAGAGTTCAAGAGCTGGCCAGGAAACAGAAATTGCCAAGAGGTTGTAAAAGGGATATTGGAGCTGGGCCAGATATTATCCTCTGAATTAAAGGAGGAATTTAAAAATCAGGGCACCACTTTAGTTTTTAACCAATAGCTAACATAGGGATTTCAGATAGGGAGAAATATATTTTGATTAATTTTGCCCTTTGCAGAGGAACTTGGCAGCTTTGTCCTTCAGCAGCCAGAGTTTATGTAAGGCCTTATGGAGCAAGTCAGCCAACAGGGAGTTACAATAATCTAATCTTCATGGCCAGGATACAGCCCTGCGTGAGCAGCTTGCAGAAGTAAAGCACTTTTCAGTTTCCCACTAGGGGGTTGAGAACACAAAGGTATTGCTGGGGCTTTCCCTGTGTGACCAGAATTCTGAAAGTTAGGACCTTCATTTCCACTTATGCGTCTGAATTCTCAAATATTATGGGTAGGGAGGAAAACAGCTGCTAGAATTAATAATAGCTCTCTATCTATTCATACAATAGACAGCCATGACCTGCTAAATTTAGGAGAACTAAGGTTAGTAATTTTCCAATAAATTTGATTCATCATGATTGGCCCTATTCATAATAAAATGTAGACAACCAGGCTCATTGTGAGTGAAACATCTGAGATTTTTGCCTTGTTTTAATTTTTGTCCATCAGCCTCACTTAGAAGCTTTTCTTGGCTAGGAACAATGTAGATATTTGTTATACCGCATACCGGATTCCTCAGAAAATATGTAGCAATATATGTCCTTTTTCAGATGTATCCTTAAGACTGTAACAATGACCTGCCTCTTCCCTTCACTATCGTCACTCACAGTTTTTAGAACACACTTAATACTCATAAATACATATGTGTCAATTATTTGGTGATCACATTTATATTTTTGTATGAAAAATAACTATGTTTAGAGAGTGTACCCCAAGTTACAAAACTATATACACAATCATTTCCCCTAGCACAGTATTCATCCTTTTCTCTGTCGAATAAGCAGCATGAGTCTGTGACATGCATGTTGTCTGATATATTCTGGGTCAAAATGAAGCTGTTGATCCAGAAGAGCTGTTTGACAGAAAAGTGGCTTGAACTAAAAAAACTTCTGTTCTTTTCCATTAATTGTAGTAATTATATTTAATCATATTAATGTAAGAAAAGGCAATTTTATTGTATTTTACTGGTATCATTTTGTTCATTTTTATTATTTTATTAAAGAAAAAACTGTTTTAGGACACTCTTTTACTTTTCTGTTTGTTCATATTTATTGATTTTTTTCTTTCTTTCTTTCTTGCTTTCTTTGTTTTTCATTATTTATTTTACAGTGGCTTACTATACATTCCTGGGTGCCCTGGATCTCTCTCTGTAGAAGAGGCTGGCCTTGAATTCACAGAGATCTGTCAGCCTTTGACTCCTGAGTGCTGGGACAACAGGTGTGTCACACCACACTACTTGATCTTAACAATCTTGTTAGGTGTGTGAAATGTATTGTGATTGAGCCATTGTGATGTGCACAGCAATTGGCTACCCATGTAGCACACATAATATAATGCAAAGGGGGCAGCAGTTGGCACATGTTTGTAACAGCCAAATTGAAACTAGCCTAAACTCTCCAACATCTTGTCTCAAATCCAGCTAAGCAATCAGACAAAGAAATGTAATTAAACAAATAAAACCTCAAATCAGAAAAAAAATTAACAAAAGAATTTAAAAGTGAAGTGATCTTTAATTGGAATTCAACAGAATACTGTGTTTTCTAGTTCCGTTTTTACTTGGATCTTCAATTTTGTTTTGTTTTGTTTTGTATTTTGTACTGTTTTTCAGTTATCTTTGATTCTTTTTAAAAATTTTTTGTACTTATTTAATTTTTATTTTTTATTGTATATTTTTTTTATTTACATTTCAAATATTATTCCCCTTCCTGGTCCCCCCCTCCTGCAAACCCACTATCTCATTCCCCCCCTCTCTGCTTCTATGAGCATGTTTCCTCACCCACCCTTTCCTGCCTCCCTGCACTTTATTCCCCTACACTGGGGCATCTATCAAGCCTTCATAGGACCAAGGACTTCTCCTCCCATTGATGCCTGACAGGGCCATCCTCTGCTATATATGCAGCTGGAGCCATGGGTCTGTCCATGTGTACTCTTTTGTTGGTGGTTTAGTTCCTGGGAGCTCTGGGGGGTCTGGTTGATCCTATGGGGTTGCAAATCCCTTCAGCTCCTTCAGTCCCTTCTCTAACTCATCCATTGGAAACCCTGCTGCTCAGACCGATGGTTGGCTGCTAGCATCTGTCTCTGTATTTGTAAGGCTCTGGCAGGACCTCTCAGGAGACAGCTATATCAGGCTTCTTTAAGCAAGCATTTCTTGGCATCCACATAGTGTCAGGGTTTGGTGCCTGTATATGGGATGGATCCCCAGGTGGGACAATATCTGGATGGCCTTTCCTTCAGTCTTTGTTCTACATTTTGTATCCATATTTTCTTCCCGTTTCGAAGAAGGATTGAAACATCCACACCTTGGTCTTCCTTCTTCTTAAACTTCTTTAAAATGCACCTGGGTGGTTTGAATATGCTTGGCCCATAGGAAGTGGCACTTTTGGGAGTTGTGGCCTTGTTGGAGGGAGTTTGTCACTGTGGTGGAGGATCTCCTCTTAGCTGCTTGCAAGACAGTCTTCTCCTGTTTGCCTGTTGAATAAGATGTAGAACTCTCAGCTCCTCTAGCACCGTGGCTACCTGAACACTGCCATGCTTCTACCCGTGTTGATAATGGACTGAGCCTCAGAACCTGTAAACCAGCCCCGATTAAATGTTGTCCTTTATAAGAATTGCCTTGGTCATGGTGTCTCTTCACAGCAATGGAAACCCTAAGACTGCATATATATGAAAATGATAGGGTGAATTCGGGAAACCGGAGAATATCTTGATTTGGTCTTCTGCCAGGACATCTCCAACCACAGTTCTCCAGGAAAAACACAAACTAGGACAGCACAGTTTATTATGAATGAGGTTATGGTTCTAAACTGCCATGCAGAGAGGCTTCAGCAGTGGGATAGACAGAAAGGAACGTTGATTTTGCTAAGGTAGATTACTTTCTCCTCTTCATTTGCTGGCTGCATGTAAGCACAAACTCAGTAATGAACTGAAGAGCAACTACCAAACAAAACACAGCCCCTGTATATGAAAATTATATGCTAGTAGACACAGAAGTTTGGTAGTGTCTTTGGCAATTTTACTCCTTTCCAACATTAATCTGGACACAGGTTTCCTGACAGGAACAGCTCAACAACCCTTCAACTCTGCTGCCCTCCACTGCACTCCAGGCTCTCTAGTCAAGTATTTTCATGGAGCTGTCTTCTAATTTGCACCATCTACCCCAGCTTTATCCTTTTCGTGTGATATTCACTTACCAAATCCTCCTCTGATAGTTGTCTCCTATCTTGTTTTCAGCCTTCGGTCGAATTGCCATCATTTCAATGACTTCACCAATCAATTCCAGCTTCCTTAAACCTTCCTGAACTGATATCATGAGTTTCTTATTTGAAACAACTTTATGATATACTCTTCCCTTAGGATAAGGGTCCCAGGGTCTGTCAAAATATCCACAGGCTGATTTGACCTGACCTCCTCCACCCTCACCTCTTTGTCATTAGTCCCCATGTCCCCACACTGCTCTAGGCAACCTAATCAGTTCCCCTCTCACGACGACCTGTCCCCTTTTATTTTCTAGCTTTTAAAAAAAGTACTTTTAAAAAATATTTTCCATCAGTTTATTCCCCACTCAGCTAGCTTCTATACTCTGTGTGCTCAGCTCTCAGGCACTCCCAAAGCCTATTTTTTTGGTTCAGGTTGGGAAGCCATCCTACAGCACCCGTTGTTTACTGTACGTGAGTGTTTAATCGGCTTCTTTGCAACTGATTACTCAGTAGAAGAGATCTTTTCTCTATAATCAGGTTTTGAAATGCAGCATCATGTCCTTTGAACCTTCACATAGCAAGCACTTAATAAATATAGTTGAATATATCTCATATTTGAATTTCAAAATGTACAGTTGTGAGCGGGAAGATGTTGCAGTGGGTAAGAGAATGCGTTATACAAGCCTGAGGACATGATCTTAAATAAATAGCATCTGGGTCAAAAGCAAGATGTGGCTGTGTATAGCTATAAGCTCAGTATTAGTGGGAGGGAAAGACAGACCCCAAGAATTTTGACAATCAAGCCAAAACAAAGCGAAGTTCTCTTTCAGTGAGCGACTTTGTCTCAAAGAGAAAAAGAGTGCTAGGAAAATACAATATTTTGACCTAAATATGAACAATGACAGGCATACAGATACACATACTCATTTGCATACAACAGACACATACACACACACACACACACACACACTCCTACTGTATCAATTATGTAGTCATAGTCTAAGACACATATGTCAAGTTGTAGGAGTAAATTGCTTGAGTTTAGATAGAAGTTTCTACAGTTGCTGAGAAATGTTAGTGCTTTAGCCATGTTTGACCATTTCCATTGTGTTTCCAAGTGTTTATGAAGTGGCAACCAGCTCGTAATCTCTTTCTGCTTGAACCTTTGCCAACATTGGTATGCATAGCACTTGTATCTTCTTTACCCACGTTTTTCCAATTCCATTTACCCTGCTCAGCATGGCAGACCTACTACCACCATGCTTTTACACTTGGTAATGGGATCCCTACCTGTCCTGACAAGACCATGAGAAAATTTTCCTATATGCATATAATATACTCTGATCATGCTCATTCTTCCAGCACAGTGAATTTCCTGAGCCTTCTCTGCCTTAGTTCCTACTCAGTCTTTCTACTCAGCATATCCATGTCTCTTAGATAAAACCTATTTGATCCTTTAAAATGTTTCTTTCTTCTATCTTCCATGACCCTCTTCCTAAACTTAAGAAATAAGTATTTCTCATTATGATTACTGCAGTAGCCTTTCAAATTAAAATTTCACATTTTTCTGGCAGTTATTTTTCTAAAGTGGGTTGATGGTATAATAACTCTTTGAAAACTTTTGATATCTGCCATTTGCCTCAGGAGGCTAATCCAGCACCTTCTTGGGATCAGTTACGAGCTGGCCTCAGCCCAACAATTTAGCCTTAAGTGCAGCCAACATTTTCTCACTGTCCACGGTTTATAACTGTATGCATACAGTTACTTCTCTTTGAAGTTTCAATACAAATTTAACCTCTTGTCTTGTATATGTGCAACTTCCCAGAGTGGAGTTTAGTGCTTTTGTGGTAGCACCTTGTTCAAATTTTATTTATATTCATCTCGTTTAATATGCTTATTAGTTTTCCTATTTGCATCTATTCTTCCTACCAGGCAGAGTATAATTTCCTTAGGCCCTGGACTCTGAAGATCCTGTCTGTCTTCTCTGTTTCTCTCTCTCTCTCTCTCTCTCTCTCTCTCTCTCTCTCTCTCTCTCTCATATAGAATAGAGTTTATTTTGCGCATGGGGAGGGGAGTTAAGAGGATAGTAGAGGCAGAGAAAGGCAGAGAGAGGGAGAGAGTAGAGAAGTGGACAGGCAGGCCATAACCACGTGGAGGGAGGGGATGAAGAGAATGGGGAGAGGCAAGAGATAAGAGATACAAGAGAGAGGCATGAGCAAAAGCCTTGTCTGTCTTCTCAACTCTAACACAAAGCTTCTTTTTGTTACTGGCAATTGGCTCAAGTCAACAGTGTAAAATATTCTAAAGTTTCACTTGTCATTTTATTCTGCATTATCCCTTATTTTTGAAAGAGTTGTGATGGCAAAAAGTCCTCTAAGAAAAAAATGAAACAGTGTTATTATAGTTTATACTTCCCTTTCTACAGGAATCAATGTTGAAACCACAGCAATGATGGGACAGTAACCAAGGTATCATAATCATATAATGGCACTGACTGGCTAATCAACATGTGCCTGGGGAACCATGGCAACCAGGAGGATGCAAATGAGCAAGCACCAGAAAATAGATGCATTAATTGAAATTCTAATCATTGCCACTGAGAGCAAACTTACATCATCTAAGTTGCATGGAAATCAAGAGTAAGGATGTACCCCACTGTCTTTATGCTTTTTTTCTGGTTGTAAATCAGAATGGTGCATCTAAGTGTGTGCTGTACATACTTCTTCATATGGCTGTGTAATCATGAGCATGCGGATGTACTCACACATGTGTACTGACACCAGAGATTAGTCCTGGTGTTTTCTTCTATTGGTCTCTGTCTTATTACATTTTTTAAGTCAGTCTCTTAATGTGCTCAGATTTCATGGATTCAGTTATACTGCATAGCCACTGAACTCTGGGGATCCTCCTGTCTCTGCACTCCCATCCCCAGTGCTAGAATCACAAACATATTCTACCATGTCTAAATTTTATGTGGGCTCTGGGAATCCAAATCAAGGTCCTCATGCTTGCAGAGAAAACATGTTTTGCCTGAGTCCTCATCCTAGCCCTAATCCATTGTAATTTATGATAATCAGATTAAAGTTACAGCAGCCTATGTGAAAATTGCTTGCGGGGGTTGGGGGGGCCTTGGGGAGAATCAGAAAAACACTTGGCCTATCACCAAAATGCATAATCCTGGACTTCTCCAGATGTGATGGTAGATTATTGTTCAGTGACAATTCCTTCCACTCAAACACTGCCAGAGAATGAGGAGCATTGTCTAACTTTGGGGGACATAGGATTAAAGAGACTATTTCAAAAAGATTATAATAAAGCTTATGCTTTTTAAAAAATCTCATAAATAAATAAATATAATCTTCTTTAGTAGTACAGAGATAAATTCTATGATTAACAAAATTTTAACCAGACCAATGGGACTAAATTCTAGTTAGTTTTAAAATAGATATGTTTCTCCAAATCCCTCTTCTCTTTAAGAAGTATTTCTAATGTTTTATTATTTATTGCTGTTATTTGTGTGAATGTCAATTTATTCCATGTAATGAAAGAAACATTAGGAGGATAATCTTATCATTTTATACGTTTTTCCTTCACTTTTTTCTAGGATTGCCAACCATGGTGGCCATTGCTGTTATCACAGCACTCAGGAAGCTAAATCCAGAATATTGCTCTGACTTCAAAGTCCAGCCAAGCTATACAGTGAGTTTTGGGATGACCAGAGCTACAAAGCATAACCCACTCTCAAAAAAAAAAAAAAAAAAAAAAAAAAAACTCATGCAATGAAACTAACAAAACCTAAAAATATCAAGACCTAAAAATTATTCTTTTCTTGATCAAAGGAGGAACATGAATACATATTTGATTCTGGAAAAATGGACAGTTCTCCTTTCATCCATCAGTTCTACTTCTACCCCTATTGATTTCAGCCCATGGAACTATCAGACTGGTGTAGGCACTGGCTCTTTTTATGTCTGCATTTGATTTTTAGATGATAAGAAGAGGATTTGACCTTTAGTATATCTGGCAAGATGTGTATGTATCTCAGAAATTCCTTGTAAGTCCAGGTGTGTTTAAGTTTTTCATTTCAGCTTTAAAAATATTGTTCACTTTATCTTTTAAATTGTCTGAATAGTAGCTGGATTTACGAGCATCAATGACTCCTCAAATAAGGTGCATGAGCTAGAAAGCCATTTGAAATAGACCTAACTCAATATCCATTTGGAAAAAAAACAAAAACAAAAACAAAAACCTAGGAAGTTAATTGTTTGAGATCTCATTGACTTTTTCCATTTACCAAAGTCGAAACTGTTGTCCACTGATGACAGGTTCACTTTCATTCTGCCCAAGTTTGAATGCTAGTAATGAGTCTTTGATGCTGACTTTGAGCTACAGAGCACAGTGGGAAAGGAATAAAGCCAGCAAGCAAGATAAGACCCTTAGTTCCAGCTAAGGCTTACCTCCATGTCAGCATAACATTTGCTTCACATTTATGCTCACACATGTCCTTAGGTAGCTATGCAGAGTGTTTCCTAGACAAGAACCTTAGCATCATCTAAGAACTTGCTAGAAAAGCAAATGTTTGGTTCTACTCTAAGAGGCTCTGACTCATCTTGGAGGCTTACTCCCTCTGTGTGTTGATCTAGGTCTAGACTGGAAGCTTCTACCCTCTGGACAATATTATCTAGGCTTAGAATACTTTCAGCCTCTGAGATGTATTAATGAATAAGCTCCCATCTTCCTAGTTCTTTTTGAACTCTGGCTGGTTGGTTCAACTCAGCTCTTCTGGCTCCAACTCTTTCCACACTGACTGATTCAGTCTGGCTTCTTTCATCTTCTTCTAACTTGCTCTGCTTGCCATCATACTAACTTTGGAAACACATCTAACCTTCTGGCTCTTTCTCATTCTCTGGCTCATTCTGTCTTCACCTATGTCTAGCTTGTTCTTTCTCTGAAATGTGTCTGTACAATTGTCTGAGTATAACTGCCCCCTCTCTCTGTACTACCCTTCAAATAGCTCCCCTTTTCTCTCTCTTCTCATGAGAATCACACATATTCCATTTTGTCAAATTTTTGTCTGATTCATCACTTTGTCACTCAATTAGACATCACTTTCAAACATAAGTGCTTCATTCTAAAAACTAAATTTAATTTCATTGTTTGGAAGTAAAGGTGTTTGCTAAATGTGTGTCTGTTTTGCAGCCAGAGTAGCCATGCTGCTGGATTAAATCACTCTATAGGAGAAAATATCACTTTTAACATTATAATACTAAATACACTCTTATCTCTAGTTTACAGGAGGCGCTAAATATCTGGATTCCATTCTTTTCCAAAACATAAACATGAATGTTTTAATGTTGTTTAAATTCAATGCAAATTACCCACACTGTATTTGAGACATATGTGTGAGACACAAAAACACGGGGAGACTGGAAGGAAAAAGGAGACCAAGGAGGGGGGACAAAAGCAGAAGTTATGAGGTTAAAAAATTTGATATGCAGGAAAGAAACTTTCTATATGAATGTAGCATTATATATAATGACATACATCAATAAAAATATCAAGAAGTTTAAATAGCAAAATCGCAAAATGACTAGAACATTATCCTTAATGTAAACAATGATTCTGATTTAGGAATAAAGCTAAGCCTAGGCTTTGCTTTTTGTTTCTTTATATTTTTCTATAGGAAAACATACTTTAGAATGCAACACTTTTCTTTTTTAAGAAAAAATAATAAAAACTGTTTTTAGACTAATACACAAGTATATTCTATGTTAAAGTATATGCATTTTAAATTTTAATTTGTATAATTTGAATCAATAAGGTGGAGAGTAGGTTATCAGCATCTAACGTAATAGAGTTGATATAACTCATATATTATTTTGATTCATCTCAGAGTTGTCTTGAGGTAAAAGCTCGTCAGTGCTCCCCAATAATAGGTTAGAAAGTAGAACAGTGTTTGACACTAATGATACCCTCAGGGCTACAAGGCTGTTGCCTCACTGTTGGACAGATCCATTGAGGTATCAGTGAAATCCACGAATTATTGTGACTATTAATGAAGAGAATCCTGCTCTTCTATAACTCATATTTCCAAAATAACGTAGCTCTACTTTACAAGAGGTAACAGTATGGAAGTCTATCTACTGTCTTTTGAGTACTCTTGGCTAATGTCCTTATATAAGAAATGGATGCAGCACTTATTTAATATTTAATATGTTAGTGTGTGTGGTTTTGGTTCTGTCTTGCTCTCAAGGCTCTCTAAAAGTATGCTTTTAGAGAGAAAGCATTTCATACACTGTTATGAAAAATGTGGCTTCACATCACCACCACCTCCAAAGCAACTTAAAAATGCTAAACTCAATTCAGCCTGAAAGATGCCTGTACTAAGTAGTCCTCACTTAAATGAATGGCACTTAACTCAGGAAGTGAGCCAATTGAGAGTGTATCAGGAGTATGTATTGGTAACAAAACTAATCTCAGCCAATCACATGTTTGGGTCAGGCAAACACCAGTGTGTGCCTTGTCATCTGCCTGTCTAAAATTACTTCTACTCCCTGCATCTCATTTATATTTTCTGTTCAGAAATGCTCTGTCCATGTAGCAGACTGTAGTGCTTTTAGGGGCTCTTGTACTGATGGCTACCTGATTTTATAATCATGAATAAAAACCAACTACAATTTTTAAATTTGTTGCAATTTTTTTCTCTTAGAGAAACCAGAATTTTAATAAATTGACCCAACTTTATGAATCAAAATCTACTTTTCAACAAAATCTTTAGCTAGCTCATATATTCTTAACAATTCTGAAGTATTTATGATTTTTATCCAAGTATTCACTGGGGTGTTTTTAAATAAATATAGACACTCATGCTGATTTTTTAAACTCTAAAGGGCATAGTCCTTAAGAAGATTGGGAAACACTAGAAGCTCAAGTCTCAGTAGAGAAGAGCACTTCTGAAACTGCAGAGTATATTCCCTACCCTGGGGATCCTGCTTGTGTGGCTCTGATTTCAGAGGACATGGACTGGGCCTGAAATTCTACATTTCAAGAAACTAACACTAAGAAGCAAGATTGAAACATCAGGCCTGGTGGAGCAATGAATAGCAGGTGTTTCTGATATACCTCCTTTGAATGTTTGAGTATCATGTCCTCAGCTCTAGTTTTTTAGCAGCATGTTAGTAAGATTGTTTGGGGCTAAGCTCAACTTAGTCTTCTCCAACTTATCTTTATGAATAATGAAGAAGCTATTTTTGTCTCCATATGTTTTATTTCTAGATCTATTTCTAATAGTTTTTAAAGTGTGTTTGTGTGTGTGTGTGTGTGTGTGTGTGTGTGTGCATTGCTTAAAGATCAAGAAAGATGAATTCTATCTGAGAAAGCTTTCTAAGTCTCCCATTAGTAGTGGATATACAGTTAGACATTTTGTCATCAAGGATTGAAGCAGCATTCTTGCAGAAAGTAACTCTTATGTAAGGAAGTATTACTGGATAGACCTTAGCTCACCTTCAGTGGCCATGCTGTCTTTTCTGTTTGAATTAGAGGAAAGAAATAAATGCCTCATATTTTTCCATGATTCTTTCAAAGACTTCAAAGATTTATGAATACAGACTTCTGGGAACACTAGTCAGAGCAGGTAGGTGCTACTGGTGGGTCATGGTTATACAGAATCCCTGCTAGTCTCTGTTGATAGCCCAAGTTAAAAGTACCCTAAAGCCCAGAGAAGAAGAGTTCAGTGCATAGTTTATATTTAGTAGACTCCTGAATACTGGCATGATCTCTACCTGCACAGTCAGATACTTTGGAGAAAATAGACATTTTTAAAACAAAAGCATAATGTTTTCCATGCTTTCTTCATAGGAAAACATATTTAGAATAAGCACTTGAATTGGGAGGTGGGAATTCTGTGAGTAGCTCTAGATTCTAGAAAGTTCAATGAAAGCAGAAACCTCATAGAGTTCAGACATAAAGTGACTAGGAGCCCTGGAGATTTTAAGTACTACACTGAAGCCTTTGTTTCAAAGGGCTCTTTATTTTGCAGAACTTTGTCAGAGACATTCTACAGTAACATAGCATGAATTATTTTATTCAGATAGTTATACATCACAAGAGTTAGGAGGCATGTAGAAGTGAAACTGAGAAACACTCAACAAAGTATGCTGGGTTGAAACAAGTCCTAATGGAAATATAAAATGCAAAATTCAAAACCTCCAGCCATGAAGGTTGAGGGCTGCAGGCTGCTGAGAGCAGTGTAAGATAGAGTTCAGTGCTAATGAAGCAGAGTGAGGAGAACCAAGAGTCAACAAAGTTCTGGAATTTGACCTAGAGAATAAACATGGCTCTCTGACTCAGTCGGCTAGGTTGGCAGGCCAGGGATTCATTTTGCAATAAAAAAGCTACCATCAATTTCCATAGAAATGCAGATTGAGACATTTTTGAATCATTAAATAGCTCACATGTATTTGCCATGTGTTTATCATAATTCATGTTGACTACTGAAAGATCAAAGCTAAAAGAAAATATTTAAGTACAATTTATATAAGCTGAGTCTTATAAATAATGAATATATTTAACTATGTAACCATGAGCTATTGGATATATTATTACAAATATATCACAAATATAATTACATTTAATAATAATATTATAAATATATTACCATTTATACTGTATACACATTTGTTTTGGAAATTAAACTATATTCATATAGTTTAGGCAAAAATATGACAATCATCAAAAGCAATTCCATTAATATAAAAATAAGATAGTTATTTACATATAATTTATATTTATTTATTTGTATTTATTTTACTATTATAATTGTATTATATAATATATAATATTTATAATAATATTATTATATTATATATGTACATGTTGAGTAAAATTTATAGTTTCTATAGAGATTGTGATTCTTCTATATTTTCCTAATTTTTCCCTCTATTTCTTGATATATTCACTTGTTCAATGTACAGCATCATTTTAAAAATTACCCGTAAAATTTTTCGTAATAAAACAGTACACATGTATTACTAGAGAATTTAAAACAAACAACAGTTTTAAAGATTTGCTTTGCTTGGAACAAACCATGTGTTCTAAGGAAAACTAGAGACTAAATATAAGAAGTTTCATTGTCTCCATTGGAAGAACTTAGCTTCAAAGCCCCTCATTTTAAATTCGGTTTCTTTTTGAATGCCTTTTAAATGTATTTGAATATTTTGAAATATTCTTTGAAAATGTAAATAAAACTCTGCAAGATTTGAGGTACAAGGAGTCATCTTCAAGGCCCTGAGCCCCTGAAATGTTATCAAGAAGGAGTAGCCTTTAGGTCCCATTTTGAAAGGAGGAATCTAAATATGGTGGTTGCAAAACTACCTCTGTCAAAAAGACATGAAAAAATGTGTCTTTCTTTGAATCAAGCTAGCTAAGTTTCATTGGTGATCCCTAAGTTGAACACACATGACAGATGGTTTTGGCAAGCACTCTTACTTTAAGACCATTTGATGTTTATCTTGAAAAACAATATATCATATATTGCAGCTACTTTGCTACATAAAAACCAAAAATGTTTGTTTTGTCTTTGTGAAATTTTTAGCAGGTTGCCTGAAATGTACATTGCATAAGGTTTATTGAATAATAAATTTATTTTCTTTCTCTTTTATCTTGGTGAAAAGTTTTCTGAGTTGGAAAGAAATTTTTGTCTTTAATTTTATTCCTCTCACGGTATATAAAGTATAATCATATTTTAGGGATTTAAAGAATTATTATGTTGCTTATATTACAATTAGTAAGAGCAAAAATGAGCACCACGTGTTTTTAAAATCATTGAATTTGTCCATTTGCTAAAATAATTTCTTTTAAAAGTTCTCATTTAATATGTTTTGTTTAAATTAAAAAAATTCAATGTAATTTTGGAGTGTGCCCATTAATTCCATGCTCTCTGGGAAGATCTGAAGTTTGGTATTGCAAAGGGCTTACCTACCCACAAGCTAGTGTCTTCCTTCTGGTGTTCTGAATATTGGATTTGTTGAAATAGGTAATGGATTATTTAATAAATTCCCAAAACTACTTTTAGGACAGCCTAATGTGTTTTGATGTTCATCTGTTTATTGTCTAACTTGTTTATATCCTGAAACAAACTCTCACCTAATTTGCTCTACAAACGTACTGGAAATGTAGAAAACACTCTAATAGATAGATGCAGAGTCATGTAGGATTTCCAAGTTTGAGTCCCAGAGTTTCTCTGGACGTCCCTCCCAGGCTTCTATCTCTAAGGTTCCAATAGTAAAAATGTCATGGGTCATTTGATTATAATAGCTTTTGTATTTTATATTGTCCCAAATGCACTTCGAATGACCCAAACAATAGCAATTGTCTTTCTTCTTATTTTTAATGATCTGGAGAACAATGACAAAAACCTGTCAGCAGTTGCAATAAATTGCAAAATGGGAAAAAAATTCAATAACAGATGAAGTAATTAGCTGAGGTTTTGCATTTATTTTTATTTTATAAAACTTACTTTCTCTAAAGTGAAAATTAATAAATCAGAGCTCTTTGAGTTGATATTGTTGCTATGTGAAAATGTCAACAGAGCCTAAATAAATTTGAGACAAATTTTTTAAATCAATGTGCAGGGTCAAAAGCAGTAATTTAATAAGAAAAATTACATGCAAATTCATATACATATGCAAATGACCAAAATTAAACCAAATGATAACCATTCTCTATAAAAGCTTTATCTAATGTGCCATCCTTATTATAACCAGCAGTGGATGCCCAAAAAGGGGAAGGATATTAAAATGAATTAGAATATTAAGAAAAATGAAAGGAAGCAAAATACTTTAATGCAGCAGGCAATGAAATCTCCGATTCTATTCTTCTGGGTTAATTTCAAATTTCAGTGGCCCCTATGCCCTTTATGGACACATAATGTTTGCCTTCCTCATGTAAAATTTCATGACAACAAAGACGTCTCTAAACAGCTGCCTGGTATTGGGCCACAGCTGACCAATATTAGGAAAGAGCTGTTATTCCTAATCAGAACAGACATTGGTATCTTTCTCATGCAAATGATTATTCAAACAGCACTTCGAATCATAATTTAGGCAAGGATTGGTTCTGATTGAATGAGGTTGCTAGGAAACATCCTTCTCTGAATATGGATGAAAAGATACTTCTTCACAGTGCAAATTTTTCAGAGGATGGGTATTAAATTTAGTATGATGTGTGAATTAAACATTTTCATAAAATTGAAGATAAAAGGTTTTGGTTCCTCGGACGATGTAGGTATATAAAGAATTGCTGGCTTAACTTTTAATCTAACATTTCCGCATTTCGGTATTGAAGCAGTGCAATGTTCTCTGCACTGCACTGTTTTGCTGTGCATCCTCAAAAGCGAAAGGATATTAATTAGCATGTTGTTAGAGTGTACGTGATTTTAATAGCCTAACTGGAAGGGTGCCCACATGTCCCTGGAAAATTACAAGCAGCAATTCACAAGCTATAACTGGTAACCAGATGGATAAGTATGGAGTTAATGTTATTTCTTCTGGGACCAGAATGTCAAAATGAATATCTAATTAAGCTACTGAGCAACTTTGAGGAACACAAAACCAAAGTAAATCAAGGAGCAGTTTTAAGAACAGAAATAATACAGTCATTTTATCAGTAAAATTAAGACACGAGATGGGGTCCCCATCTTAGGCTGCATCCTGCCTCCCCTGAGTGAAAGGTGTGGGCATTCTGCAAGCTTGGCAGGCAATTACAACAAGGATGGAATGTGGCTAGCACCCCTGTGTTTAGTCTGTCCCAGCTGCATTCACACACCCCAGTGGTGAGAGAGAAAGCAGACCCACAGTTGGGGGCCACCACAACATGAGGAACTTATTAAAGGGATGCAGCACTAGGAAGGTTATAATACATAGTTATACATATGTAATATAATATTTATAATACCAGTATTGTACAATGTAATTATACTATTATTTTTACCTACCCCCATAACAACATACTGTGTAAACTACATATTACAGATTGTTTTCAAGTATAAATATAATTATTTATCTAATGTTTAAACATAATTTTATGTCTTGTATTTTAAGTTAGAGGAAAAGTTTGACTAGAGGAGATGACAATACAACCATTAAAAAAGATAATTATATTAGTCTATATAACTTTGCCTTTTCATTTTCCTTTACAAAATTAGTACATCTTTATAAGAAATATCAGAAAAAGTATAAGCAGAAACAGCAAAGTAAAATAGTAAATATCAGAGAATATTCATTATCAGTTTATATATTGTTTAAGCACCTAAGTATGTGTCTAGCTGTATAACTATAAATGAAATAATGCTAGTTTTAGATAAACACAAATTTCTTTATTATGAAATATGTCAACAAACTTAAATATACATAATGTATTTTCAAGCCAGCTACTTTGATAGGAATACTATGTAAAGTTCATTAAAATTAGGGGTGTCACTCAGGTTATGATTTGGACTTCTGTTGGCTCCCTGATCCTTACAATCTTTATCTGAAGGATTCAGAAGGAACAAAGTACAGTTAGACAGAGGTCTTTACAGAGTTAAATAGTACACAGTCTCATGGAGTAGGGACAGACAAGGGCCAAGGGAACTGTTGAACTAATCTATATTTTGGACACTTCATATTCTTGTTAAAATCTGCAGAAGAAATAGCCTTTCCTGAGGGACTTGGTCCTGTGTGGATGATTGATAGTCCTATTGGGTTGACACTTAGAGAAGGGGGCTGTGATATGTCCTTATTACTAATCAGAAAGCCACCTGTTGTCCTGTATCCTTTGAAGATTTCTGGAACTATCTTTATAATCTGTTAGTGAATTTCTAGTCATTGAGGGTGTCACATGTTCTCTCTGATGTAGGTATTACCTAGGATCATGCTGCTGTCTAGTAATTAGATTCCTAGTCCTTGGTTTTCCAACCTGTAGATCATCAGGAAGGGCTGAGTCCCACTGTCCTCCAATCTTGCTGACAATTAACTAGCTATTTGTCAGTTAGATCAAAATTACACCATATAAAACCAGCAATAAGGAATATATTTATCTGAAAATCCCTGTAAATAAGCTCTTATATAAGAGGCACATTTCATTTCTGCCCTCTTAAGAGCTTTTTGTTTGTTCTTTTGGTGTAATTGGATTTTTATTTGTACATTTTATTTTAGTGTTTATTTTGGTCGGGCCCATGTAATAAATTTTATAAGCTAGACACATAAGGGAAAATATATGACTATTTTCTATGAATTTGATAATGTTAAGGAGCTTTTATAAGGAAATGAAAACTGAAAGAAACATTAGTAAAGCACTTGTATATTGAGTTGGATTGTGAGGACTGAGCTAGTAAGGTGGGAAGAGAAATAGCTGGAACTGACGAGGCTAAGAGTTTTGTGTAGATTTCCTCAGACCCCAGCTTCTTGCCTTTTATGCTCAGAACACTGTTATATTTGTCATACGCAGGGTACCTTTTATACAGATACATAATAATAAAAGAGGAAGGTTAGAATGTTCTTTTGTACCTGCTGTTTCTTTAAGAAACGACTCTTATGGCAACATGGAGAGATTTCTGGGGTTCTGTGTGTCTGAAATCCATCATTTACATTTTTATTCTTCTCTGCATAAATTTCTTAAGAGTAAAAATATCTGAATAAATAGTTATTTGGTTATATTTTGACACAAATAACCTTCTAAACCTCTATGACCATATTGCATATTTTTTAAATACTATATGGAAAGATTTTGCTCTATTCTGGCAAATACTTAGGATTATGAAACTTTTAACAATTTCATAAAGAAAAATAAGTGTTTTGTATTCATTATATACTTTTTTGAATCCCAGCCAAATTTAATTGATATATTTGTCTTTCTCTACTATAAACTAACTCTTTACTGTGACACATCACAGAGTGCGTCAATAAACATTACTACATTTCCCTCTTTACTTCTAAGCTAGAGCCTGGCAAACTGTTGTGTACTTCCTTAAGATATCAGGGGGAGTTTATGCAACCCCTTGATCAATCATGTGCCTCGATCTTTTGCTTGCATGGTTCTCATTTGTTTCCTGTGCTATAACAGTGCTTGGCAGTTGTAATGGCAGATGCCTGGCTTACTTGACATCTCATGGCAGGGGAAGGTAGCAGCAAGCACACTGTCCTTATTGGACTAGTCATTTCTTACAGTATTGTCCCTGAGATCACTTCCAAGGACAATAGTAGTATAGCAAGCAAGAAATAGTTTAGGAAGCAAAATTGCTTCTTATGTTCTATGGTCCCATGGCTTGGGTCCTCTTAAAATGGACAAGGACTCAAAGGAACAGTCAGGGACATACATGAACTGAATAGAATCAAGGAAAATACACTGTGAAGAAGCAACTCTTCTGTGAAGAGGTTAGAAAGGTAAAAATTACGTTGGCAAGAACTATGCAGAATTTCTTGGGTTTCAACATACTTTTCTTTGGATCAGGACCTTCCATCTTTCTTTCTTTCTTTTTTTTTTTTTTTCCAAGACAGGGTTTCTCTGTATAGCCCTGGCTGTCCTGGAACTCACACTGTAGACCAGGCTGGCCTCGAACTCAGAAACCCACCTGCCTCTGCCTCCCGAGTGCTGGGATTAAAGGCGTGCGCCACCACTGCCAGCAGGACCTTCCATCTTTCAAGTACGGAGCTGGAGTATTTCATGTGAAGACTTCATCCAGATGATGAAGGTCAGACAGGTCTTTTTGCATCTGTGGTTTTCAAATGTCTTTATTTTAATCAAGTGGTCAGAATACCTTATGTCAAACCTTCAACATCCACGGTTTACCCAGGTTCATCTTGATACTCTTTCTGGAAACAAATGGAAGAAAGGCAAATGTGTGTGTGTGTGTGTGTGTGTGTGTGTGTGTGTGTGTGTGTGTGTGTGT
>JADRCH010000046.1:6186685-6299265 GCA_019843965.1 Rhynchomys soricoides
TGTGTGTGTGTGTGTGTGTGTGTGTGTGTGTGTGTGTGTGTGTGTGTTTAAAATGTGTGAGTGCGTTTGGTCGTGTGTATGCTACAGATTCATAGATGTGAATGTAGGTATATGTTTTTGGTATGTGTGAGGAGTTCAGAGGACAATCTGGGTTTTAATTTTTGCCTTCCAAACAGTTTGAGACAGGGTCTCTTCATCGTTTTCTGTTGTGTACCTCAGGCTGGTTGAGCCACAGGCTCCCAGTTATTTTCAATCTCCATATAGGATGACTTGGATAATATAGTTTCACAGGTTTGTTTATTTGATGTTGTTTCTGCTGTTTGTTTGTTTGTTTTGTTTTGTAGTTTCTGGTACTCAGACTTGTATGCAGACACCTTTATCCACTGCTCCATATGCTCAGTCTAGGAAATGACTTAGAAATTTATGCAACAATACTGTTTGAACTGGAACTCACCTTATAGAACTAAATTCCCATTTGTGTCTTCTTTTCTCTGTTGTGATAGAAGTTGAGCATTAGGTCAGAACAGATTGGTGAACACATAAAATATGTTTTCTTGTTATTCAGAATTAGCCATAGTCATCACACAGACCTTATATTGCTGTGTCTGAAAGTAACATTTAAAACCTAGTTAATTATGAAGTTAGCATCTACATAAGTCTAGGCTTGTGGTATAGCCTAGGAAATTATTTTGAAAGCAACAGAAAAGAAACCTATGCCTCTCCATCCTGATCTGTTTAATAGATTCATTTATGAAGTAGAGTCTGATGATAGTCATCAGTGTTTGAGCATTAATTTTTCTTCAATGACCTAAAATAGTATATACATATGAATATCTCTGTGCTCTTTTAAAACTGTCTTCTAGTAAGAGTATTTAAAATCAATTACATATATTGATATTTACATATGTTGGATTTTAGTATGTTATATATTCCATATGAAGTTTAATATTTTTTATTTCTGTGAAGAATTGTGTTGGAATTTAAATGGGAATTGCATTAAATCCGTAGAGTGATTTTAGTAGCATAATCGTTTTTATAACATAATATTTGCCAATACATAAACATAGGTAACCAGTATGTTTTCTAAAGTTTTCTTCAAGTTCTTTCTTCAGTGTCTTTATCTTTGTATCGCACAAATCTTTCATTTGCCTGGTAGACTTATTCCCAGATTTTTGAGTCTGTTATGAAAGATACCATATCCCTGATTCTGTTCTCAGTATACATTTTTATTTGTACATAGGAAGGCTACTGGGTTTTTTGCAACAAAATTATAGGAGCATTGGAAACTAAAAACAGAAGTAAGGTTGGGTTAAAATCTCTCTATATTCTCTTGTGAGTTTTTACATTTTTTCTCTTTTAGGTGTGAATATTTTGTCTCAATATATGCTTGTCCAACAAATATTTCTTGCCTCCTGAGGCCAGAAGTCACTGGATCCCCTGAACTGGGGTTATTGATAGTTGTGAGCCACCATGTAAGTGCTAGAAAATGACCTTACATCTTCTTCAAGGGCAAGCTTTCTTGACCACCGAACATCTCACCAGCCCCTTCTTCTGTGATTAAAAAGAAATAATGACTCAGATCGTAATTCAACTGAAGTCTTATATGTTACTAGAAAATGTTTGAATATGAAATGTTTACCAAAGACTAAGGATCTAGCTAAGTGGTAGAGTAATCTTTCAGCATTCATGTGGCTTTGAATTTACCCATTTCACAAAAAGTAAACAAACAAATAAATAAAAGAAAATATAAAAATGTCATATAAATTCGACACAATGCTAAAATTTAACTTACAACTGTGGGGAGAGTTAACATACTGGGTTTACTACTATTTATCTATGTACATATCTACTTGTCAATTATCTTTTTATTTGTATTCAATTATATTACACATTTATTAGTGCATATTAATTGTAAAAAGAAGTTGATTTTATTGTGTTTTATGCTTGCACATTAGATACCTTTATTCCCTTTCTCTCCTTACTACACATAATTATCTTTACCCCTCCTGATGCCATTACTATGTTCTGATTGTTTTTCTGTTTTAATTTCGTATATAAAATTAATGGTTGGCAGGGTACTTGTCTTTTTTTTTTTTCATTGCATAGTATCATCTTCAGGTGGCTTAGCTTCTGCAAAGGATTTGCTTGCAAAATAACAAAAATTGACAAATGTTATTGCATCACGGTAAAAAGATTATCCTATAAAACAAAGCAAAACAATTAACATAAGAGATAGTCTCCAAAATGGAAAGCATAGGAGTGTTTTAATGCAGAATATACAAAGAACTCAAACAATTAACAATGATAAATAATCCAGTTCATAAAGATGTAGTTGGCTGCCTACTTTCTTCCAAAGCCACATTTATGAGGTTGAGGCTTGGTTGCCATTTGGATCTAAGATTCCAAGGGTTCGCCTACTCTTCTAGGTTAAGAAGTCTAGTGTGACTGAACTGTATACATATGGAAGGTAATTGTTGCTGAATATCTTCTTGTGCCTTGGAATCTGAATTTTAGTGTTTGACAGATACAGTATGATCATGTTATCAGACTCCAATAAGAATCATGGTCTCTGAGTCCCTTACTAGTTGTCTTGCTGGGTAACAGTTAACTATTGCTGTGGCTTGTACATGAGGGAATAATATGGCTGAGGAGATTGCACATACACCAGGGAGGGGGAGCTGAGGGACCAATTTCCCCTAGATATATTTGTGCCAAATTCCACTGATAAATTTTATACTGAAAAATTTGTAACTTTTAAAATTGCATATGTACATAGGTTTTATCCATTGACTTGCTCTCTACTCTCTTTTACTAAAATTTTTATATTACTATGAACT
This sequence comes from Rhynchomys soricoides, assembly GCA_019843965.1. Classification (NCBI taxonomy): domain Eukaryota; kingdom Metazoa; phylum Chordata; class Mammalia; order Rodentia; family Muridae; genus Rhynchomys; species Rhynchomys soricoides. Next base: position 6,189,523 of record JADRCH010000046.1, read on the forward strand.
TTATAAGCTCCTTATTATATTTTCTTTAAATTATTATACATTTTTGGTTATATGTTCTTTTATATTAATTAAAGATAACTTTTCCAGTTTCAAAATCAAAACTCAAGTTGATCATTTTCTTTTAACAAATAATCAGAAAACATAAGCATCTCTATGATACTGATTGTCCAGTCTACAGACTTTGTTTATATCTCTTGTTCCTCAGATATGTATTATAGCCTTTATATTGTTTTTGAGAAACAATATTAAATGTGATAGTTAAGCATAATTCAGGAAACATTTCAGTAAGCAAAGAATGCTAAAATTATATGACAGCTAAATGGGTTATTTAAATCAGCTACCACTGAACCTCAAACTGGGTTACTGATATAGAATATCAGTAACAACCACCAACCATGAAATGTCATCTTGAGTCCCATCCTGCATGGAATGTTCCCTTTCTTATTCAGCCAGCCCTTACTTTTCATTATGAAGTATTTACTAAAGCATATACCATTAATCCAGTTTAATCAAAAACTATTATGGTAAATGTTATTTCTTATTTATTATAAAGAATTATTTATTTATTCTATACCAAGACATTTTATGATATTTTGCAAATCTTTTATCTAGTCATCATTTATTTTTATATTATTCACCTAAGTCTTTGATTACACCTCTACTATTAATTTCAGTGTAAGCAAACTTGTAATTTTTAGAATTTATCAACTTTGCATTTTATTTAATAATTATTTTTAACATTGGTCATAATGCTATCATGCTTTTTTGAGTTATTTTTCTTTTTATTTATCCAGCCAGATTATCTTTGTAAAAAATGTAAATTAGTCCAACAACAACTTAGTGTGTTATTGAAATACTTGAGTTTGATTTTTCATCGACAAAATGGACATAATAGAAAAATTTCTACATGTGAAGAATCTATTCAGGAATAAACAAGAAAGGCTTATGATATGATGAGACTTGATCATCTTAAATATTTCAAGAAATTACTGCTGAATAAAATTGTATAATTTTAAACTTAGAGTAATAGTTAAGAAAATATTGATATCAATGAGAAAAAAAAAACAAGTAATAGCTTTTTATAAACCTGAAAAAATATTTGAAACAGAAGTAAATAATTGACGAGTACCTATGCTTATGTCTATTTCTGACATCACAGATTTGTAAATATGATGTGATATTTATATAGTTTTAAAGGCTTCATCCTGAGTGGGCACTGTCATCTAACAGTTTTTTCCAGACCATGATTTAAGATATATTTCATTCCTGTGATCACAAGTTTAACATTTAACTTCACCAGTGAAACTTTATTGTGCTTGTATAAGGACTCCATTTTGCTGTTTTATTGCTGTTTCTCCTAAATTGCTGTTTCTTAAAGGAAAGCAAAAGACATTTAAATAAATATCTTATGGAATCATTAGCTAGAAAAAATATGATAGTGCTTAAGAAATGTAGCCCCCATTTAAAATTGAGCTTTAAAGCAACAAACCAGTCAGCATCAGCATTCATTAGACCCAACTTCCCCTCTGTTGTCTTTTAATTCTTTTACCTTCCTCCGTCACTTTCGGGTGCGTAGTACCACAGATTGTTTCTTGGCTTCATTTCTCTAGTGTCTTTTCCTTCTAAGTTTATCCTTCTGTTAAAAATAATGGTGATTGATGTAAATCTTGGTTTTTTTTTTTTTTTTTTTTTTGCAGCCTATTTTTAAAGATGCTGTTTTCTCTGGGCTGTGGACTGACTGTCACAATTGTACACCAACAAAAGAACTGCAAGGATATGTGTTTATCCATTGTGTTATGTTGCATAGTGACCATTTGCCCGTCCAAGCTGGTTTCACACTCATTTTCATGGAAATTCCTTTTCTGGCTATTCTTATGAACAGTCTTCTCTCTGCCTCTACTGTTCTAGTCCTATACTCTACATTTTAGGAGCTTAATAATTAAACTTTGACATACACATTTGTTGCCAAAAATGTTAATGCAGTCACAGTCATAATCAAAACCATTCCTGTAAACCTGTATTTGAAATTGGTGATTTTAAGGCACTTGATGGAATCATCCTACTTTCTGGACTCATTTGTTTGGGTAAGAGCCTGAGTGTAAATTCTGTAGAAAACATAGACAGCTATTACCCAGTTAATTATGCACAAAGTAAACATATTCAACTGAAAACAGCAAAATGCCACCTAATAATGGATAACTGGAGATTTATGGTATGCATGGCCAATCTGTAAGGGCTTTTACTCATGAATCTCAAATGAATGCAACATTACCTAAATGATCCAGAATGAAGGATTTAATGCATTGCTTTACCCTTATTGCTACTTATTTCTTGTCAGCAGATTTTTCATTTTGCCTTAATTTATTGTACATAAACACTATGCTAATATCTGGGTCATATTTAAAAACATATGGCTTGTTCATGTGATTACTGGTTAGGCATTTTGTTATAAATTACTTGTTAGGCAAATCACTTTCTTAATTATACAGGTTAACATATAATCACTATGCCCACATGTACTTGTTAGAGAAAGCTTCAGTATGTAAACATACTGTGCACAATCTAGAGAGTATGTCAATAGATTGCTCCCTGGATATGCAGTATGTTGTTTCCTGATTATTTTGGTCAATGCAAATCTATTTATTTTACAATAAGCATTTTGAATTTTATACTTTCTGTTAGTGGGTGCATTTTAAAATAAAATTTGTCATCCAATATGATGTCTCACTTGGTAGATTTTTATCTTTTCTCCCAAAACAAAGATAAGCAAAGAGCAACTTAGAAGGTTCAAAAAAGATTAGGTGTTATTCCATCTATAATTCACTCTTATGATTCTTTATTCCAAGAAGTTAATGTGACTAAGAAAACCTGCCAAATATAGAACAAATTAAGGATGCATTAAAGGGAAATATCAGTGTGAAGAAGACATAAATAAAAATAAATGTAACAGAAATCAAAGTAATTCTCAAAATTCATAGTGTAAGTTTTTGATATCTGGAGAACCAAGTTGGCTGCCTAAGTTTTATCAGTTATAACAGACAAAGTGAAAAACCAAATGTTCAGTGATTACAGTGTCACAGCATCCAAGCATTAAAGAATCATATCTATTCTTGAAACTATAAGAATATAAACTATGTTTGTCTTTAGAGAAAGTGTTCTAAAAATTAAATAGTGACAAATGAAACTATCATGACAGGTTCACTATTTTTAAGGAATGCATTGCTAAGATGTCATATGTGCTTGGTCAAAGGACTTAAATGTCGGAAGAGGTTCATAAGAATTCTGCACTTTATGCTCAATGTTTGTGTGAATGTTAGATAGATTTAAATAATATTTTATTTATTTATTTAATATCTAAACAATAGTCTCATAAGTGATTCTCATGAGAGATAATAGTCTGATCTACATTTAAACTTTCAGTATTAAGTCAGCACAATGCCATGGTCACCTGAGTTGGGCTGTTTCCTGGCCAGAATAGAATAGTGATGGGAATTTAGTAAAACTAATGATATTCTATTATGCTGTTATAGAATATCACTTTCAACTATTTCTGTAAATTTTTCATATAGATCAGATGTGTTGCCAAGTATCCTTGTATGTGTTTAAGTGAGATTTAACTCATTTAGCTATCCACCTACAATGAATGACTTTCTTTCTTACTTTTCTTCATTGTTTTGTTTTTATTCTTTAATCTTTATTTACAGTCCAGACATTATCCTCCTCCTGGTCTACCTTTTGACTGTTCCATATCCTACACCTCCTCCCTCCTGTCTCCAAGAGGATGTCTTCACTCCCCTACCCACCAGACCTCCCCACTGCCTGGGGTGGCAAGTCCCTTGAGGGTTAGGTGCATCTTCTCTGACTGAGTCCAGACCTGGCAGTCCTCAGCTGTATATGTGTTGGGGACTTCCTATCAGCTAGTCTATGCTCCCTGGTTGGTAGCTCAGTATCTGAGAGATCCGTGGTGGGGAGGGGGAATGTCCAGGTTAGTTGAGACTGCTGGTCTTCCTATAATGTCACCCTCCTCCTCAGCTTCTTCCAGCTTTTCCCTAATTCATCCACAGGGGTTCCTGACTTCTGTCCATTTTCTGGCTGTAAATACTTGCATCTGACTCTTTCAGTTGCTTATTGGGCTTTCAGGACAGTCATGATAGACTCCTGTTTGTAAGCACACCATAGCATCAGTAAAAGTGTCAGGCCTTGAGGCCTCCCCCTGAGCTGGATCTCAGTTTGGGCCTGTCACTGGACCTCCTTTTCCTCAGGCTCTTCTCCAGTTTTGTTCCTGCAGTTCTTTCAGACAGGAACAATTCTGGGTGAGAATTTTTTGACTGTGTGATGGCAACCCCATCCCTCTACTTGATTCTCTATCTACTGGAGGTGGACTCTATAAGTTCCCTCTCCCCACTATAAAGAATTTCATCTAAGGTCTCTCACCTCCCAGGTCTCTGGTACATTCCCCAGGGTCCCGCCAACCTCCTACCTCCAGAGGTTGCCTGGTAGATTTGTCTTTGAGTCGGTTGATTGAAAGAAGCCCATAAGTAAAACATATATATATGTTGTAGAAATTTTTAATCCCAATCTAGTGTTTCTACCCTGCCTTTGATAATTAAGTTCCCAGATAAAAGACACAAAACTTTTATTTTTACAATAAGCCTTAATCAGCACTAGAGCTGGGCAGATATCTACCCCTCTATGCTATTAAAATATATTTCCTATAAATAACTAGAGTTATTACTTAATATGTTTCATCTGGGCTGTTCTGAGCTCCAATTGCCAGCCCTCAGGACCATGCTTTCTTGACTCCTAACCTTTTCCCCTCTGCCCTATAATTTTAGGAGCATAATACAAGTTAGGATAGAAACTGATTTAGATACAGAACTCTGAGCTCAACATGATAGGGTAAATAATATAATACTTTCTCCTGAGTTGCCAAATATAAACAAACTGGATTTTTAAAATGTAGCTTTTACTTAATAATTTTCCTAATTGTTCATAGGGTTTGTTGTTTATTTTTATAAGGAAAAAAACCTTTATATTTAACAACAAACACAAAAACATAACAAGGAATTGATTGTTGCAGTTTGGTCTGTTGCTTTGAATTGTAATGCTAAATTGCTAAATTCTGTATCTAAAGGTCTAGACCTAAGCTATTTCTCACCTTTACAAATTTTTGTTATGCAAACCTTGTACCTTGATTCAAAACTATTGGTTAAATAAAATTGGCTACAGCCAGTTACTGGAGGGAATAGAGATAGATGGGTTTGGAGAGATTTGGTTAAAGGAGAGAAGGAGGAAGAGGAAGGACAAGAGGAAGGAGGAAGGGCGATAGATGCTGAGCACATGACCAGGAGAAAAGACAAGTATCTTGGGTACACTGCTGGGGAGGTAGCCAGGCCAGCAATTAGAAGAATAGACTAGGAGTTACCCCCTCCCTACTAAGTGTCTAAGACAAGGAAAATGAGTATTGTCTGAGTCTCATTTATTTGTAAGCTAGTCGAGGGTGAGCTTAAATTGGTCATACTACATTTTAGTGCACCTTACATTAAACATAGACCCAAACTATCTGAGACAAGTTACTGGTTAGAGAGGCAGAGCGCTCCCCCCAAATACACACAGGTTTGAAGCTACCGCTGCTTGAGACCAACTGGACGACCGCACCTGGGAAGGCTTTCAACTTGCATGGCCACTGATAGAAACATAGGTTGTGGTTCTCCAAGAGCTGCCTGCTGCTCTGAAAGCCAACACTCTACTTGGTGGAAAGCACTGCTTTTACTGAGGCCCACGCAGAAGAACAGCCTAGCCTGGATCCACTGAGATACCTGGCCTGGTGCCTGCTGAGAGCTGCTGGCCCAACCAAGCATGGTAGGGCACATGGGCCAGAGACTACTGGGGAATGCTCAGGGATAAAGGCCTAAAGCTTAACAGAAGCACAGTGAGTTGGAGAGGGCTGGCAATGACTGGCAAGGAGCCCTGAGCTAGCTGAGCAGCAGGTGCGGGGCTAAGTAAAAAGTCCCGAGTCTAAAATAATAAGATACTGAGTTCAAGGAACAATTAAAGAAGAGGGAAGCTAAGAAAATAAAGTCCTTTGGGAGAAGTTTTAAAATTCAAAAGAAAAAATGTTTTCTATATTTGGGATGGAGGGAAGCACAATGATACAATGCATCTGGATTTGACATGGTCTTGCTTCACTTATCAACAAATGGCTGCTTTTTTAATGATTTCCATTCTGTATGTCCTTTTTGGGAGAGGTGAGAATAAGACAGACTTGGAGAAAGAAGAGACTGAGAAATTAGATAATAGATTAGAGACCATAAAAATGAGGTTGAGAGAACATTAAATCAAAATAGAAACCCTCAAAGTAACCCAATCTGGAACTGACATTAACATCAAAAAAGTAGTTCCAGAAAAAAAGTTTCCACAAGAGGTTGAGAAATTAGAATTGCAGCCCATAGAGATACAATATGTTGCTCTAAGAATTCAGATTCTGTTACTGATATTATATTAAAGCAATTCCACACAATGGGTTGTGTGTTTCATTTTATAGAGTTTGGAGAATTGAGATGTGTATACATGTAAATACATCATAAAATTGATACATGTTCAGAATTCCAACGGGCTTCTTCATTTACTTCTGAGGGGGGATGATTCTGAGATTGCACATTTATTAGAGATGATGCCTATCTTGGAGATGCCTTTACAGATTAAAACTGATGATGCTCAGACATATATGGCCATTAAAATACAACGATTTTACAATCCCACAAGTCAAGCCATTACAAAATGACCCAACAGAAAATGGTCATAGAACAGAAAAGAGATATGATATCTCTAAAAGATGGTTCAAAATGTGCTTTGTTTATTTTAATTTTTTAAAAAAGTCAGTGAGACAAATAGGTCAACTTCTAAGATACACTGGATTTTTTAAAATGACTACTGAATTAGATCAGTCAACAGAAGTCCTAATTATGTTATTTATGTTATTAGGTATGTATTAGTTATGTTGGGGATAAGATTTTACATGTTACAACAGGAAAAGAAAAGCAATGACTTCCATACAAATTATTGAAAATATGATATGACCAGGGAAGACCCCCTGGAGAGCTTGGCTACAAGCAATACCTGGGAAATTGGCAAGATCAACAAGATAGATAATCTATGTACTTATCCTGCTACTTGAGAACAGGTCTTGAGACTGCCTGAGACATTAAAAAAAAAAATCTTTGCACAGCCGATAGATCTTGTTGACTGAAAAATCCTAAAGACTTTTCATGCTATTCTTTCAAATGGTATTGATAAAATTGATATTACAATCTGATATAATTCAAACTAACTTGTAAAGAAAGACAGATGTCTTTCATTTCCTCAAATAAAGAGCAGAAAATCATCCTTAGTTAATCTGTGCATGCTGCATATTCCACACAAATAAGTCTTTATAGAACTCTGTATTATATGTAAGGTTTGTATATTGCAGAATGGAAGTATAGGAGTCCAAGATGCTGAGATGATCTTCTGTTCCAGCTCCCTGCTTGATACTACTTCAACTATATCTAAGCTATTTCCTCTAAAGACTTGCTTCTGGGACATTTTCAGAATAGCTAGTTCAGTTGGTCAAGCCTTTCACACTGTTCCAAACAGGACTGCATTTATGCCTGCACTTTCTCAGAAAACAGAAACTGGACAACAAATGCTATAGCTAGCTTTCTTAAGACTAACCATTTTTCTAGTTTCTTGGGCCCACCAAAAATGAATTGTTCACACTAAATCAGCAGGAAACAATGTTAAGAAGGCCATCTACCCAGCCCCTAAGTTTGAGTAGATTGTTTTGGTCATTTTATGAATTATAAGGAAGTTGCCATTGTAAGGGATGAGTACAAATAGTTATGGTTTTGAATAGGAAAGAAACAAAATAGGGAGCTTAGAATCAGGAATTTCTATCTTTCTTTCCTAGGTAAGGGAAACAGGGTTAAAAAAAAGAAAGAGGTTTATAGAATTATTATAAGAAATTAGACAAATGGGGTAAGTTCTTACAATCTACTCTTAAAACAAAAGTATTGTATAGGCATAATATTACATTACCATGGAATTTTGTATATTGATGCGAAGATAGGAGTATATTTTGATATATTGGTACAGAACTCTGTATATTAGTACAGGTTTAAGGTTTTCATGGTGTAAATCTTTGTATACTGAGACAAAATTTAAGTTTAATTTTGTTACAACACGTTTCAATTCTTAGATAGGCATTGTGCCTATGTAACTCATTTAAGAGTAGAGGCTTACTCCTAGTCCCCTCAACAGCTGCTGTTAAAACTGCTTAGTATAATCAGTAATGCATGTTGACATTCAGTCAATCAAATTCATGGTCTTGTCAGTTACTAGTCTGTATTATCACAGGAATATACATCCTGGGTTGATAATAATATCAGGAGAAAGTCACCATTTGCTTGTTCAGATATTCTGTATATAAAGAGATAGTCTTCAAAACTGTCAGAGATCCACAGAATATTCCATTTAAAATCATCTTATTATTAAAAGATATTTTGACTATGAGACAGATTTTTCTCCTGGCAGCACCCCCATTCTACTTCAAAGAAGACAATTATCATTATTAACCTCTTTATGATGTGGCTTCAATTGTGGAAAGCTATCCACTGAGCAAGAAATGCCCTAATTTTATCTGCAGACAGAATGCTGTTCAAAACAAAAATAAAAACAAAAACAAATGGACACAAGATAGTTGACTACTAAGGTTGGCAAAGTTACAGTAAAGTAGTCCTTCATAATTCCTGCTTCACTTAAGGTCTGTCAGATGTATCAGATGTTCTGGGACAAAAGGCTGAAGATGGATCCTCCAATATTATAAAGAATATCAGGGACTGTCCAGGCAGTAAGCTATCTCTGTCATTTCTTTGATTTTTGGAAGCTACATTCCTGTGCTTCCTGCATATTCAAATAATATTTATTTCTTCTCAAATCTCTGATGGGGTTGAAGACTAGATAGTTACATCTCACAATTGAATGTAAGTTACTTAGTATTTAAAAAGATGTTCTATATCTAAAAAAATGTTTTTAGAATGGTATATAGGTTAAAATAATGAATGGTTTAGATAAAAACAAAACAAAAAATAAAACCTCTAAACTCACCAAGATAGGATAGAAGATAGACTACTTTATCTAAATTGCCAAATATAAATGGACTGGACATTGTAAATGTATATCATATGTTATAGTTTTCATAATTGTTTCACAGTTTATATATTTGAAAGAAAAAGAACCTTTTATTGAACTAAAATGAAGAATTGTAGAGAGAATGTCTTATGAATTGTATGGCTGCATCACCTGTCAGTTAAAAAGCCTATGGCATATGGTTTAGGAAGGAAATAGAGGTGGGATATCTGAGAGGGGAAAAAATTCTGGGAGAGAGAAGGCAGTAGGGTCTCTGAAAAGAGAAGACAAGATGGATACAAGATACCTAAGCACAGGTAACCAGCCATGTGTCAGAATGCAAGTTAAAATAATTGGGTTACTTTTTATTATGATGTAGCCTGCATAGAGCCTAGCTATATGGCCAAGGTATTTGTAAATATATTTTTGAGTCTGAGTCTTATTTCTGGGAGCATGGGGCTGGGACAAGAACCAGGATTAACTACAACACATAGAGAAAAGGAATAAAAGATAGGAATATTAGGATGAAACCCATTGATTATGGAAGACAGATCGCTTTACAAGCTGAAAGGCATGTAAACATTATCTTATAACAAAACCTTAGTGTAATTACAAGAAATCAAAAGCTTTATCTCATTTATTTTGAGAAAGTTGTCTAGGCGCTAGAAAAATTTAGTTTTCAACACTTAGAGTAAAGTTTGGAAAGTGTAATTCTGTGTGCCCTTTTTCCTGTTATAAAAAAGTTCACAAAATCAGTTTCAAAGGTAAGAAAGACTAAAGATAGACTCGAGTTCATGTATTACTGAGACTTCTGTTGTTCTGTGAGGTATAACTAGAATAGCTAGAATACCTGTGTTTTCAAAGAAAATATGAAATAAATTTCAGTATTTATGCCATTTGTTATCTAGGCAATGCATGTAGCTTCTCTCTTTGTCCACTTGCATAATTATTTCCTTTCCATTTCCCGTCCCTATGTCATCTTTCTCTTAATATCATATTTAACTTAGGGTGTGGTGTGTGTGGTACTATCATACACCTTGAAGTAGTCTCCAAGCTTGATGATGTTCCATATCGTTTTTTAAAATAAAAACAATAACTATTTTAAAAAGCGATTCTGTCAAAGAATGAAAATGACTTAAAGCTTGCCAGAGCCTTAATGTAAAATGGACCACAGCATACTCTACTTACCATATTAATTTTTAAAAGGAACCTCAATATTGATAAGAAAAAATGGTGCAGGAAAGATTAAAATAATATGTCAAAATATTAATAGCTTCAAAATTCATGTAAATATATAAGATTATTTTTTAGTTTTTTGGTATTCCGTATAAAAACATTTAACTACTTTAAAATTTTCTGTGGTGATTCATCATACTCTGATAAGTGACAAACTAAATTTTATTCTGTATATTAATTAACAATTGAAATATTTAGCTGGAATACATTTCCCAGTTTTTCTTCACTAGTTCCATCATTTCAGCTACTGAAAATTAGAAATTCATACTTTAGTTTCTTAAGACTATAAAGCTTATTTTATGAAAGTAAAACCTTTAGGATAGCAATTAATATTATAATTTATGCACACAAATTTTACTTTCTGGTATATTTGCATCCTTTGAAGCAATTCCTCTAAAACACTGAGGATTTACAAAATTACAAGATGACATAATTACTGTTCCCTTAATTCTTATATAACTAGCAGTCAGTAGCATATTCTCTACACTTGACTTTGGTAAATTCTTCTCTCAAGATATTTGAACCTGAAAACTTCTCTAAGATATGAAAAGAAGCCAGCTATCTTCTTCTCATAAAATAAATACTGAGCTTCCATGTAACCCAGTCAGAATAGCTGCCATTAAGAAATCATGTCAACGCTGGTAAGAATGCAAAAAGAAGACTAAGCATTATTTACCATTTGTGGATACATTAGTCTAGATATTCTGAATATCAGTATGGGTGCTTCTCAAAATATTAAAAACAGAGATTTCCTATCATCTAATTACACTATTTCTAGATACATACCCTAAAGAGTATAAAACAGAATAAGGCAGAGAAATATACACCTATATTTTTAGTATGAAACAATTCACAAAAGCCAACTTACAAAATCAACCTAGATGCCAATCAGTACATAAATGCCCAATGAAAACATAGTGTGTGTACAAATACAGTTTCGTTCAGCCACAGAATAGAACTAAGTTGTGCCGGACAGTGGTGGCACACACCTTTAATCCCAGCAATTGAGAGGCAGAGACAGGAGGATTTCTGAATTCCAGGCCAGCCTGGTCTACAGAGTGAGTTCTATAATTTTTCACATGTGCAGAATCTAAACTTAAAAAAAAAAAATCAGGAGATTTTAAATCAGAGATAACCCATTTGTGAAGAGAAAAAGGAGCATTAAAGAGAGAAAAGAATATTGGAGAAGTTATCAACGGGATAAATGCGGTCTAATTATGAGATACATGCATATATATATGTATATATATAAGTATACATAATGTATACATATATATAATATAATTTTCTCACAAGAAATGTCTGTCACCTTCCCTTTGCTGTGATTATTTCTAGATAATTAGATATATCTCATTTGTTCTGCTATTGATTTTAATTTGTAAGGACAATGACTAGGATATATAGAGACACATGGGTACTTCTTAAAACGACACAGATATGTATGTATTTTACCAGTTGCAGGACTCTCAAATAATTTGATAACAACCTATGAAGGAGCTCAGTAATTACGTTCTAGAATTCTTCCTCTCTGTTTCACAAACATATGGAAAACAGCACTCAGGAGAAATTGTTAAAATATTAGGAACAGAGGAGGCAACATGAATGATAATGGATATTAGTGACAGGCTACTCTTCCCCAATCCCTTGGAGAAGACGAATGAAGTAATACATGAAAGAGGAGGTAAGAAGAACCTGAGGGTAATTATTAGAGAAATAAATACTTAGAAACTGAATGATGACAGTGAGAAAGAAATGAATTTCAATAGTTGTGAACAGGTCTAATAAATCCTCTTATACCTATTATATAACCATTTGTTTATAATAATTTTATACAAGCTGTTTCCAGTACTCTATATTTCTTTCTCTATATATGTATTTCCACTTTTCTTTTAATACTTAAACCTTTTCTTCCAACATTTCTTCAGTGTATATCTTCTAGGGAAAAAAAGAGCCTATTTTTCTGTGCCTCAGAAATTTTTAATTTAGCTGTGGTGTTTTAAAAATACTTTCGTCATCTGTAGAATTTGGGTTTATTGATGCTTTTTCTTTCTCTTTCCAGGAATTTCAAGAGTATCTTCTTATTCACCCCTGTATGGCTGAGTGTCAGGGTCTCACTGTTTTCCTTTTATTCCCCTACATTTCACACTTGTTCTTGTTCCATCAGTTTCTTAGGTTTCTCTCTAAATTATTATTTAGGATACACAGTGTCAGTTTTGTTCATGTCCTTAGAGAGTTCATGTCCTTGTCCTTAGAGAATCTTGATATTAATTGTATGCTTACATTAATCCCTTTAAGTTCATTTATCTTTGAGACACTGTAATTAGTATTTATATCTAGATATTTCCTTTGCTCTTTTCTTCATCTTCTAAGCCTATAACTTTGGAGCATCTGAGCAAAGCTATATTTGGTATTTCCTGTATTTTAGTACAGCTGTCAGTTTTGATTGAGTTTGGTCATTATTATGGGACATCGACATCCCTCTTTCCAAACCTGATTCCTTTTGGCAGAATAAGACCATGTGATCTGTTCATGTTGTACAGTTTAGAATTTGATGGCTAAGCAAGAACTTTCTATTGTAGCTCATGATCCATAAATTTGGAACTTCGGGTTAATAGACAACTATTATTCCATACCCCATGTTCTCTGTAATGCCTTGTATGCTTTTTTCCACGTCCTCGGGTGTTTTCTTAATATTTGAAAGGGCCACACCTCTAACTCAGTGTACCAATTATTCAGATGTGCAATACAAAAGCTAATCACTGCATCCCTCGGAATTTCTCTGTGCTGCTCTCCTCTTTGCTATAGTTTATGATCCCGATTCATCTTTAATTACAAACAGCTCCACCCATCCAACTAAGAAGCTGTGTCAGATCCAATTGCCTTCAACTGTAAGCAGGGTTTGACTTTTTTTTTTTTTTTTTTTCTCGCGTTGAAGCTCTCTTCATCAGGCCAGGTCAAATATTTTGCAAAAAGTTGCATGTTATTTTCATTCTGCTATTTGTGTTTTTTGGGAAAATAGTTGTTGAGGACCTCCAAAAGCCTCAGGGTTGGTGGGGTTTGGGGGATGATCTGTGGGAAGTGAAGAATGAAACTTGGTGGCACCAAATTCACAGACACTGGGTAAAAACTTGCAGAGTTTGAATCGTTGAATTCTCTTATATATTTAAACGTAGTGAAATTCTGAGGAAATGTTTATATTTCATAGCGAAGGAGCAAAGCACCTTTGATCTTTACAAAACAATGAGTTTTATTGTCTGATACACAGGGTTTAAGGCAAGGCCAAATGAGGGAGCACTCTTCTCTGTTGTAATATGCATAGGAATAGATTCTGTTGGTGGAAGAAAGTAAATGGGACCTGCTTATGAGGATGAATTCTATTCACAAAAAGACAAATCCCAACATTAGGGCCTGAACAATTCTCAGGATTTGGGGAAAATCAGGTGGAGGCTGAAGATCCTTCAAAGGATCACCAAGTTGTTTGACCTGTTTCAGTCCCACAGTCCAGGGAACCAGCAGACATTCACATTTTTCCACTGAAGAAAATAGACAGTAGTGATTGACAAACCTCGTCTCTCCAGTGTTTACTCTAATCTGTGTTTCTTACAAGTAGTGATTTTATGTGTTTACTAATGATGGGGTGAAAGATAAATCCAGTACTTTTTCTAAAGGGAAGAGATTATTAATTTAATAATTAATAAATTGTTAAATTGTTAAAAATTAAGCATATTATTAAAATTAAGCATGATTGTTATTTGATAAGATTGCTTGATGGTTATCTGGAATTGTTCTGAAATTTCCTGCATCATGTAACTTCTTAACTATTTTAGAGAGCAATATATTTTCTTGCCTATTGACAAAACATGTTGTGTCATTAAAAAGTAACATATGCAACTTTGTACTGTCACCATTTCTCTAAATCAAAATGCTAACATTTAAATTTATATACTTTTCTCATATCTTATATATAATCTAAACTTTGAAATCCCTTACTTCAATTTAAATAGCACATTACAGATTCTCTTTTTTCTTTATATCATATAAGTCTTTGCCTTTTAAATATTACATTATTTATATTAATGTGTAAGTATTTTACAGTGTGTTTACTCGAGAGTTCAGATATTAAGTCTGTAGAACCTTCAAGGGCTATAACAAATCAAGTAACTGAGTTAAATGTGGAAACTAAAGCATAGTATCCACTCAGATGTTCCTTTTACTTTACCATATTTCTGATTTTTACATAATAATAATCCAGTAATTAAAATAGACTTTCTATTTCTACAGAAGGGATAAAGCAGAAGGATGGAGAGAAAATTTAAAGTATTAGGCCATGTAATTTCTTTTAATTTCATAACATATGTGTGTATTACATCTAAATTATTTTGAGAAACAAGTTATGTTGCTGTCATCAGAAGAGCCATCAAATGAGATTCAACACATTTTAGCAATTTTATTTTATCAATAAAGTTTTTTAAGGCAGCTGGTAATAACTCTTGCAAACTATTTAAATATATATTGTAGTGAAAAATATGAAAAGCTATGTATTATATATATTATATTATACCATTAACAATTTAAATACTGTCTTCTGAAGGATACCAGTCTAACTCAAGATGTTAAAAAAATAGAGTAAAACAAGATCTGAGATCATAGTGTCTACCCTGTGTTATTTCACATTCAATTAATGTCCACATGTACACTGTTGTGGATTTCTTAGCTTTCCTTCATCTCTAGTTTAACAATCATTTATCTGAAAATGATAATAAGAGTTTATATTTCATTATAACTGTAATATCAAAGAAGTTCAAAATTTTAGTTTGGTCTGTTTGCTTTCTCATACTGTTGAAGTTGTCCACACTTCACTCACAAGTATTTCTTCCTTTTCATCACAAAGAAACAGGCAAAGAGAGCAGACATCCAATTAACCGCTCTCCTGACACACATTTCTCTTCAGAATGATATTTCAGCTCTGAGATGCACTAAAGCCTGATTCTCCCATGACATTTTGCTATCAAACACTCAGATGAATTGCATTAAGGACATTAACTTCTCTGCTACTCTCTTGAAATAGTGTTTATGAATGTCTAATCATATTGAAAATACTGTGAAGATACCTGGACATATTATAACTTCACTGAGACTTACAATCTACCTATCCTATCTTATCCAGCAGAATATATGGTAAAAGTACTTGTAGGTATAATGTTAGTAGTCTCTCATTGCAGGAGAAAACTGCAAGTATATAAAGGCAGTTAAAAGTGTTTTCAGAATTTGCCTGTTGATAATCTTTCTGGCACCTAGTGTCTAGTGTGTTGTTCGTGAATAATTAGTGTAGTGGTTTGAATCAGAACAGCTCCCATTGGTCCGTATATTTGAACGTTTTCCTAGTTAGTAGAACTGTTAAGGGTTATGACATTTTTGGAGGAGGTATACCACTGAGGGTAGGCTTTGAGATTTTTAAAAGTCCATGCCATTCTATTTTTATATATATAATAAGCTTTCAGCTACTGCTCTAATACTGTGCCTGCCTGTCTGATATCATGTTCCCTACCATAAGAGTCATGGGATCTCTGCCCTTTGGAACATGGGCCTCAAATTAAATCCTACTTTTAGAGGTGGTCATGATATTTTCTCATAGTAATAGAAATGTCTCCAAAATAATTAGGTATAGACTGTTTCTCAACAATTTGCTCTTCACCCCACTGTATCCATGAAATAAATGTCTTTCCATTTTATCTTTGTTTTGTTATTAGTCAGTACGATTGTGTGCTAAGGCTTCTTTCTCTGTAAGTCCTTCAAGACTGACTTTGTGTTTCTCTTGAAACTCCTATATATTATGTCCAGCCAAATTATACAGCAGATACCTATAATATGGATTGATTTTTCTGCAACAACTTAGAAATATATATTGAATAGACATTGGATTGCTGGTAACCAGGCATCTCCACTGCCTGCCCCAGAAACCCAGAGACAGCACAAAATATAACTAGGTGTCAAGAAGGGACACATTTCCCACTGTTGACAGTAGTTGCATATTCTCCCCTTATAAAAGGATATATCCCCTTATTAAAAAAAAAAAAAGTCAATCTCTCCTCTCCTAACTCTCTTTTTCCTTCCACCCTTGGCCAGAGGCAGCTTCAGTGAACCGTCTCCCACATAAGAACTGTCATGCACTGTGACTTTATGATATCTGTCACTTAGATCATAACATGGGTAACATACATATCAATGATATGTTAATATTTGCTTTCGATGGCCATACAGAAGAGTAATATGGATGCATATAGCCCGTTCCTGCATGTATATTTTTAAACAAAGTACAGATTAGAAGCAAGTAGCTAGAAAGCGGTAAAAAGCAGAGTGTTGTGAATTAAGAAAGCCGTTTGTAGCTGATTGAATAACACTAAGCAATACTTCATAGGGAAGTGCAACTTCTTATTTATGAAGAAGTTTTACAAATGGACAGTGACTAGATCATTTGATATAACGAGAAAACATACTTCAAAGTATAACTTTATCAAGCATTCATTGGGAAAATTAATCACTTTTCAAAATATGCAAACTTTTCATAATAATAGAATAAAGGGTGGTATCTGGGGTCATTTGCAAAGGCATATTGAGTAAAAAGTTGGGAAATTCACATCTAAATTTTTTTTGAGATTTTATTTTGTCATAAGGAACAACCATGAAGGTATCATGGCACATGTTTTAGTAAAATTATTAGTATGTAAATAAATACTAAGGCCCAAAATGTGAATACTTCCAGAGAAAGATCTTGACAGAATGAGCATGATTTCTAAGATCTCAGAAATCTTCAGGGATTATTCATTAACTTAAACAATTACTCCAAGAGAACTCTCACAACAAATGATAGGAATGAATGAAAATGTTTGCATGAGATAAAATAACATAAATGTAACTATTTCACTTGGCTGTCAACAAGAGTACAAATAATCAGCATGGGAATTTCAGATATGCAAAGAGACAGATCCTAGTGACCTGTAAGTGGAAGGCTATAAAACTGTCTTTTGTTATTAATATATAGTGTATTAGTTAATAGTTTGTGACAAAACTTGAACTTCAGAGCTGGTATAAAATTTCACATGACAAAGTATAGTCTTTGCCACTCATCAAAGAAACTTCTTTTTGTAATAGAGACCACCACAGAAAATCACAACCAACTAAATCTCAAGGACTACATCTACAATAGAACACTAAGACTTAGGGATTATTTTAAGGAAGACAGGGTGGAAAAATGTAAGAGCCAGAGGATCAGAGAATTTGCTGTGAGATCATTTCTCTTAGGACTGTAAGAAGCAATATCCATAAAGTATCATCAACATGACTGCCCCGATGTAATGTGAAAAAGGACAATAATAGACATGCTAATACAGCCAGGTAAAAGAACAACACAGTGAACAAAGCCAACACAGTGAAATACAAGCAACTAAGGAATGGTGAGAGTGGGATAAATCTTCTTCCCTGGGGAAAGCATACTGATTCATTATATAATACCAAATGGTCAAATCCTGAAAACACACATAATATTATACAGGCTGAACAGGTAGTAAGAAACTACCTTTTTAAAGGAAAAAAGTAGCTGTGAATTTGAAAAATAACAAGAATGAGTATGTGGGGCAGGGGAGGAATGGGAAGGGGAAAATGATGGAACTGTAATCTTAAATCATACAAAATAATTTTAATTATATTTTCATAATTTAAAACAGTTTTCAAATTCAAATATATTTTGATCATATTCTTTCCCTCCTACAACTTCCCCCAGATCTTTCCATCCCTACTCACCTCACCTTTAAACCCTTTAGCAAAAGACAAAGAAACACTCAATACAACAACAAACTATCCCTGAGCATGAGGCCTGCCCTACAGTGGCTGATATACCCAGTGTCATTCGATTGGAAAAACCTGATTTTCCCTCTCAATGGAGGTTTAAGTTATGGTTTATTTATTGACCAATACTATGGTGGCTAGGTTTATTTTTATTAATAGTTTCATTCATTAATATATATCAACATAAAATATAAAACAAAAATCATTATGCAAACCAACATAAGGAAAAGAGGCCAAGATAAGGCACTAGAATCAGAAACCTACTTGTTTATACAGTCGGGAGTTTCATAAACTACTAAACTAAAATACTAAAACTAAAAGCTGCAATATATACCCAAAGGGCCAAGGACAAACTTCTACAGGCCCTGTACTTGCTGGTTCCGTTCTTATGAAACTCAACACTCATAAGAGTTTTGCTCTTGTTGATTTAGAGGGCCTTGTTTTCTTGGTGTCTTTCATCCCCTTTGGATCTTTCCACTTCCTCTTCCAAGTTGTTCTCTGAGCTCTGAGGAGAGGGATTTATTGGAGATATCCCATTTGGAGCTGAATGTTCCACTCTCATTATCTGTGTAACTTCTGGCTATAGGTGTCTATATCTTCTATATAGGTCCCAATCTTCTGAAGGAGGAAGCTTCTGTGATGATGGTTGAATGGTGCACTGATCCATGAGTATAGCAGAATAGCATTAGGAGGTGTTTCCGCACTGCCTTTTTAAAAAGGAGACCCATAGGTCTCTGGGATATCCAGTCTTAGGTTCTTGTTTATCCAAGCACTTTCATATATGTGTTCCATCTCATGGGGTCAGTCTTAAGTCAAATCAATTATTAGTTGGTTACTTCCATAAGCTTTGTGCCACCATTGCTATAACATATCTTGCTGAGAAAACATCGTAATAGAGATAAAGAGTTTGTGAGTGGCTTGGTGTTTATGGTTGTCTTTTGAGAACATGTAGAGTATGTTCCTGTATGAAAGACACTGAAATGTAGGGATGAATGTTCTTTGTAGGTACCTACCGCACATCTCCATTTTAACGAGTTTTGTAGGTGCTGTCCTCAACAATGGGGACTTGTTGGCAGTGTGTGTATACCAACCTCTAGTCTAGGCAATAGACTGGATTGTTTGGACTTTCCCATGAGGTCCCTTTGGCCAACAACTTAATTAGATCTAACCCATGGTACCGAGGGCTTTTTGTTTACAAAAGTTGGCCAGTTGGGACTTTGTCTTCCCCATTGTGTGTCTGTTTACTTTAGACTGCCTTCATATATGTGTATGTTTTAGAAGATACCTAATGTAATAGATTTCATACTTTCAAGTGTTCCATAATCTCTCCCTGTATTCCTTCCCATAAACCTGTTTTCATCTACCTCTGCACTTGAACTTTCATGGCATCCCACATGTACCCATAGCTCTATATTCTATTTCCCTTTACCAAGAAGATACATCTGTTCCTACTAGTCCCTTACTCTGTACCCTCCCTCTATGGATCTATGAATTATAGCTTGGTTATCATTGCTTTCCGAGCTAATATCCATATGTTAGTGAATATATATACCATGTTCATCATTCTGAATTAGCATGCCCTATTCAGGATGATGTTTATCAGGTTCCATCCATTTGCCTGCAAATTTCATGGTTATTGTTGTTTAATGGCTGAGTAAGACTCCATTCTGTAAATAAATCACATTTTCTTTATCTACTCTTTTTTTTTTAGAGACACCTAAGTTGATTACAATTTATATTATGAATAAAGCACCAATGAACATGATTGAGCAAGTGTCCTTGTGGTAGGGTCAAGTATCTTCTGGGTAGATGCCCAAGAATAGTACAGCTAGACCTTGAAGTAGATCAGTTCTCATTGTTTTGAGAAACTTGTACCACATTCATGGCCATTGTGACTCTATGAGTTTGCAGTCCTACTAGGAATGGCTCAGTATTTTCCTAACTCTACATTCTTGAGAGTGTGAACTATAATTATAATTATTGTTATTATTATTATGATGATGATGATGATGATGATGACGATGATGATGATAATGATGATATGGAATTCCTACAGATATAAGATTAAATCTCAAATTAGTTTTGAATTGCATTTCTCTGGTTGATAATGGTGTTTTGTTAACTGTTTTACAACCATTGGAATTTCTCAATTCAAAAACCCCTGTTTACATAAACATCCCATTTTTAATTGGGTTGTTTTTGTTCTTGATATCTTCTCTAGTGAGTTCTGTTTATATTTTGATATAAGCCCTCCACTGGATGTGTAGCTGGTGGAAATCTTTTCCCATTCTGTAGGCTGCCAGTTTGTCAGAATTGCAGATTCTTTTGTCATACAGAAGTTTCTCAGTTTAAGGTCACATTTATTTATTGTTGATCTTAGTGCCTGTGTTAATAATGTTCTGTTCAAAAAATTATATCTTGAGCTAGTGAGTTCAAGGCTATTCACCACATTTTCTTATGTCAGCTTTATTGAATCTGGATTGAAGTTGAGGTTTGTGATTAATTTGGAGTTAATTTTTGTGCAGAGTAATAAGTATGAATCAATTTGGTTCTTCCACAGGTAGCAATTTAGTTTGACCAGCAGTATTTGTTGAAGATGCTGTCTTTTCTATAGTGTGTATTTCTGGCTCCTTTATAAAAAATCAAATGGCCAAAATTGTGTGGATTTATGTCTGGGTCTTCTATACGATTCCATAATCAATTTTCAGTATTTTGTGTCAATATCATGATGTTTTAATTACTATTACTTTTTAATACAACTTGTAATCAGGGATGGTGATACTCCTAGCAGTTCTTTATTATTAAGGATTGTATTAGCTATACTGGTGATGGTGGTGGTGATGGTGGTGGTGGTGTGTGTGTGTGTGTGTGTATTTCCACAAGAAATTCTTTTAGCAATATCTGAAGAATTGGGTTGAAATTTTAATGGAGATTGCACTGAATCTGTAGACTGGCTTTGGTAATATGAAAATTTATCCTATGTTAATTCACCAATTCATGGACATATCAATCTTATGATATCTTCTTTAATTTCTCATTCAATAACTTGTTCTTTTTGTTTTTGTTTTTGTGTTTGTTTATATCATGCAAGTCTTTTACTTAGTTGGTTAGAGAATCTATTATTTGAGGCTATTTTAAAAGGTTTGGTTTACCTGCTCTTTCTCATATTGTCATTTTTGTCATTTGAATAGAGGAGGGCTAATGATTTTTTGAGTTGACTGTGTATCTAACTACTTTGCTGAAAGTATTTTTCAGATGTAAGAGTTTTCTGATAGAATTTTTTGGGTCACTTGTGTATACTATATTATCTACAAATAAAGATACTTAGACTTCTTCCTTTCGATTTTTTACCCCTTTGATCTTCTTCAATTGTCTTACTCCTATAAGGAAGATGTCACTTACTATATCGAATATGTACACAGAGAGTGGACCACCTTATCTTGTTCCTGAGTTTAGGGGAAATGTTTGACTTTCTCTCCATTTACGTTTGCTGACAGCTGTATTATGATGTTTGGGTATGTTCCTCATATCCCTAATATATCCAGAGCTTTCTAGCATGAGTGAGTGTTGGATTATGTAAAGGCCTTCTCTGCATCTAATAAGATTATCATGGGCTTTGTCTTTCTGATCGTTTATGTGGTGGAATATAGTATACTGATAATTATATTTATATCAATTTACATATGTTGACCCATCCCTGAAATTCTATGATAAAACCTACTTGTTCATGATAGATATTGTTGTGCATAGCCCTGGGCTGTTGGTAATCTGCTAATTCTGCCCTCCTGTGAGAGGCTTCAAACAAGGAATGAATTACACCTGTGATTTGTGAACCAATCCCCCAATGAATAAAGAAGCCAGTCACTGGGCACCTTGGGGAGACTTCTGGGTTGGAGAGGAGAAGAGAGGAGCAGGAGAGAGCGAGGCTTTTTGGAACAGGGACAGCATGTAGTAGGTAAGATGTAGCTAGTAGAATCTCCCGGTATCATGGTGGATCTGCAAGGATTCGATACCAGAGGAATCAGACTTTGATAAGGTTTACAAGATTAGGTTTTAGTTGATGCGCCCAAATATTGAGTTATCATTATTTCTGAACTAAGTTTGTGTTGTGTTTTCCTTCACATGAGCTTGTCTGGGTTCCAGAGAGAAAGATACAGTGGCAAAATGTGAGTTTGCCTGATGTGCACTACAGAGGCCATGGGGGGTACTGAAGCATGGGGTTGGCATGGTAGTGACCCAGCCATAGGAACCTAGTGAGCTGGGTGGAGAGATCATGGAGCTTCAGAGCTCCACAAGATAAAAGCAGGTCAGCCATTGCCTGCCATTGAATGGCTGGCCAGCCCTCCGGGATGAGAGAACCAGGGAATAATGCGGGACATGTGATATATTCCATTCATTTCTTAAATACTCCTGCAGGATATCATTTTGATGTGCTCTTGGATTCAGCTTGCAAATATTTCATTGAGTATTTTTGTGTCTATGTTCATAAATATCTGTGGTCTAAAAATTTCTTTCTCTGTCTGATATTTATGCCATTTGGGTATACGGTAACTGTGGCTTTTTAAAATGAATTTGACAATGCCCCTCTGTTTCTATTAGGTGGAATAATTTTAGAAATATTAGCATTAGCTATTCTTTGAACGTCTGATAGAATTCTGTGCCATGGGCTCTTTTTGTTGGGAGACTTTTTAATGACGGCTTCTATATACTAGGAGTGTTAGGTCTGTTTAAATTGCTGATATGATCTTAATTTAACTTTGGTAAGTGGTACCTATCCAGAAAATTATTCATTTAGTTTATACTTTCCATGTTGGGAGAGTGCAGTTTTCTTAGGGTTGTATTGCTCTGATGAAAAATGATGATCAAAAAGCAAGTTGGGGAGGAAAGATT
Source organism: Rhynchomys soricoides (assembly GCA_019843965.1). Classification (NCBI taxonomy): domain Eukaryota; kingdom Metazoa; phylum Chordata; class Mammalia; order Rodentia; family Muridae; genus Rhynchomys; species Rhynchomys soricoides. The sequence continues at coordinate 6,212,659 of JADRCH010000046.1, forward strand.
TATTTGTCCTACCCTTTCACATTGTAGTCTACCACTAAAGGAATCCATGACAGAAATTCAAACAGAGCAGAAACTTGGAGGCAGCAGCTGATATTGTATAGGCCATGAGGGCTGCTGCTTACTGGCTTGCTCCACATGACTTGCTCATCCTGTTTTCTTATGAACACAGAAAACACCCAAGGAATGTCCCCAACCACAATGCCCTGGGCTCTCTACCACTGATCACTAATTAAGAAAAGGCCCTACAGAAAATTGAGGTTTCCTCCCTTTAGCTGACTTTAGCTTGTGTCAAGTTGATATAAACTAACCAGCACCACAGGTTTTTAAAGTATGTCCTTATAATTCTCTGGATTCCCACAGTATCTGTTTTTACCCCCCCCTCTTTCATTTCTAATTTTCCTGATTTTGATATTCTCTCTGGCTTTTAATTAATTTTAATAATGGTTTGTCAATCTTACTGATTTTTCAAAAGTGTTGCTTTTGGAAGTGGTTTCTTCTTTTCATTCTAGACCTCTCAGATGTGCTGTTAAGTAGCTAGCATGAGATATCTTTAAATTTTTTTTTTTATGTAAGCACTTAATTAACTCTGAGAAATGCTTTCATTGTGTTCCATAAGTTTAACTATATTGTGTGTTCATTTTCCTTATATTCTACAGAGTCTATAATCTCTTTAGTAATTTCTGTTTCATCCTATTTTTATTGAGTAGAGGTTTATTTAGTTTCCGTGAGTTTGTAGCTTTCTGTTGTTTCTATTGTTATAGAAATACAGCTTTGATCCCTTAATGTTAGACAAGGTGCTGAAGAGCCCAGAGTAATTCCAGGCATTGGTCTGCCACCTCCATCTTACTGCATATCCTCAAGCCCTACCTTCTTTACAGTTACAGTAAAACCCCTGAACCAGTGAGTCACATAAAGGTTGAGATAAGTCCACAGTGTTAGAATAGCAGGCAGTGGTGGTGCACGCCTTTAATCCCAGCACTCTGGAGGCAGAGGGAGGCAGAGGCAGGCGGATTTCTGAGTTCAAGGCCAGCCTAGTGTACAGAGTGAATTCCAGGACAGCCAGGCCTACACAGAAAAACCCTGTCTTGAAAAACAAAAACAAAAGAAAACAAAAAACAAAAAACAAAACAAAACAAAAAACAAGAAAAAACAAAACAAAAAACAAAAAAGCCTTCCTATTTATATATTCAACGGATTTATTTGTTTCCTCCTTATGAGTATTTATCCATTATCATAAACATAAAGGCCATGTTAAGATCTTTTCTTTGTTCTTCAATTATGTTGGCATGTTCATGGTCTACTGTAGTTGGGTTGCTGGGCTCTAGTGGAGACATATTGTCTTAGGAATTGTTAACTGTATTTTGAAAGTGGTGTCTACACATCTGTGATTGGAAAAATTGTACCTGTAGAAATCTGGTCTTGTCTTTGTTGGGTGAGTGGTTTGTTCCTTTTTTCTCTTTCCTCTCCGGTTCTTAGGAAGGTGTGGTAGCTTTGTGTTGTCTATAAGAAAATCTTCTGGCATCCTGAAAGGTGTGGATACTATGAGTGTAGGTCTCCTTGCCCTACTGGATCACTAGCTGATATAATTCACAAGGATAAAGGGAGCAGAGATAGTGATCAGAGGGGTTCAAAAACTCTGTAAGTAGGACTGGTGAATGACCACATGGGCACTGCTATTAGTAGGTAGATCAACTTTACTTTGGGTGACTGAAGGCTTATAAAGTGTTGGGCAACTGAGGGTAGGGATATCCATGATGGGCAAAGGTTATTGGCTTGGGTATTAGGGTATCTGGAATGCCTCATTAGCACAGGGAAGCATTTCAAAAATCTCATGTGCTGACTGACCAGGTTCTTTTTGGAAGAAAAGCAATTGATGATGCAATCCAATTGAAGATATATGACACTCCTCAGGTAGAAGTATGTGTCTGGGGATTAGAATGCTCCAGACATGGTCAAGATCAGAGAAGGAGAAGTCCTTCTAATTAAAGGAATCTCCCTCCTATGTTGCATTGAGCCCAGAGGTTATCTGGTCTTCGATTAAGAATCGAAGCACTTAATTAGCAGAATTTTTCCACTTGTAATTCCAGGTTAAATTTGTTTTGCATGTTCAGACCTGAGACTGATGAATGGTGATGGGCTGAGGGCAATGGGATGGCTTCAAAGAAATAAAAGCAGAGTGCTTCATCAGGATCCTCTTAGTTTATTTCCTTAGAATGGGGACAGATCACAGAGAGGAGAGTCCACAACAGGTCTGCTAGTGATCTGGTGTTTATAGAAATTTAATATTTAATTATTGTATACTTACATAGATAGAAATTTAGGGTCATTTTGTTAGACTATTGTTTGACTATCTTGTTCATAAGCTGTTTGTTTAAAGTGTTGTAAAGTTCTAGTTTTGTGGTTTTTATAATTGTTCCTATTGAATGTGGATTGCTAATCTTAAGGAGAAAGACAATATCTGAGCAGAAAGGAGGATATGAAGTGGAAATTTTGGGTTTCTTTGGAGGCTCAGTTGTGTCATATGAGAGGATGTTTGTGCTGAAGCAGGCAAGTAGCAGAATGTTTTGTTGAGAACAGAAACATGGCATTTTCTGGAAGCTCCCTGAAAAAGGGGTATATGAAGTTTTGCTAGAACAGACACTTGATGTTTGGAAAAGACATGAGTCTAACCCAATGAACAGTGGGTGATGCTGTGCAGCACTGCTTTGCCTTGTTACTCTTCGCTGTCTTCATTGGTCTTCGCTGACAATGCTGCGGCATTGGTTCACCCTACCTTCTTTGACTATCACCATTTGTTGTGACTTTGTAGAAAGAAATACACTAAAGAACATCCTGTGGTGTTCTAAAGGCTTCTTGCTGCTTCCTCTGACTTGGGCTGATTGGCAGAGGCTCATGGTTTCTTCTGAATCTAACTGCCTCGCTGATCTATTAATGGTGTTTGTGCACAGATCGAGCTACCATTGTTCTATGTGTGAACTGAATTGTTGCTATCATGACAACGAAGATTGGAATAGTTCCAAGGAACTATTTCTAAATAGGTCCAAATCCCCCGTTGCCCTATTAACTTTTCCTTTCCATTACCTCTGGTGAGTGGTGGGCTAGAAGAAATGTCAAAGCAGTTAAGAACCCTTATTAAAGTAGGTTAAGAAAATATAAGCCTACATATATGCACAGACATTTTAATATGACATGTCCAAACTGCATACCACAGTATGAGGAAACAAACCAACAACTACACAAATGAACAAATAATCAGAGAACCTATGAAATAAATATAATGAAAGAGAAGTGAAGACTGGGTTACATAAAACACAAAAGGGAACAAGGCTAACCAATACCAGACATAGATGACGAAAGTGAAAATCATGAATAATGACATAATTAAACACAAACATACTCGTGCGTGCACACACACACACACACACACATTTAGTGGATGATATATATTTAGCTGGATTTCGTAATAAAAAGAGATTAAAGGATTATAATAAAAATACAGTAAAATATAACATTGAAATTATATTTATATTCATGAGTTTATTAGCATTCAGATTTTATGTGCTTTTATAGAGTAATAGGTACGTAGTTATACTTATATTGTTCAGTCGTCTGAATATGCTGTTAGATATGTATGTGATCAGTAAACTTGTAGACTTAAGGAATAATGTATTTATTTTGATGTCCAAGTTACATAGTGTTCATGAAGTGAATCCTGCATATTGTTCTTCACATAGTCCTGCACTGTGCATGCTGTACTTCTTGCTTGTAGGGTTTTGGGATTTGAGCCACAGAAATCTGAATGTCTTTGAATACTTCATATAAAGCACACTGTGTTTCTTAGATACTTTTATATCATTGTGACAGATAACCATAACTAAGGCAGCTTCTAAAAGAAAACAATTAATTTAGGGACTTGTTTACAATATCAACATGTGAGTCTATGACCATTATGGCAGAAAGCATGTCAGCAAGTAGGCAAGGATGATGATAGAGTTAGGAAGGGGGAGAGAGAGAGAGAGAGAGAGAGAGAGAGAGAGAGAGAGAGAGACTTCTTTAAATAAGGCCATGTCTCCTAATCCTTCCTAAATAGTTCTACCAACTGGAGAGGGCACCAAGCATTCAGATATATGACCATATGAGGGAAAGTCTATTTAAAATTTTTATAATATATTTATTAACTTTTTTATTATGAGATTATAACTTAATTTCTCCCTTCTTGTCACCCCTTCTAATCCCTCCAATTTACCCTTATCCATTCTTCTTCAAATTCTTGTCATCTTTTGTTCACTGTTAGTGCATGCATATATGGATATATATATATAAAAATAACATGTGAGTGCATATAATGTTGCTTGTGTTATGTTTTCAGTGCTGGCTATTGGCACTGGACAACCAATTGGGGTGCACTTCCCCAGGAAAAACTGTCTCTCGCAATCCCCCCAATCCCAGCTTTCCTCTATTAGGTATAGTTCTAGGGAAAGACTTGAAGAATCATGAACTCTTTTATGGGATTTGTGTGTGTGCATGTGTTTGTAAAAACATGTGTATCTCTATGTTTATTTATGCTTATTATCTTTTTATTTGCCTCGTTTTCTTGTTTGGTTTGTCCTATATCTGTTTGTTTTTATGTTATTATGTTTTTAGAAGTCTTGTTTGCTTTCCAAGGAATGAAAGAAAGGGTGTGTATTTGAACTGAAGGGGAGGTAGACAGATCTAGGAGACATTGGGGGGTGTAAAAAACATAACCACAATATATTCTATGAAACAAAACTATTTCCAACTAAAATTTAGGAAAACAAATAAGTAAATGTTCCCTTTAACTTGAGGTTTATCTTGCTAGCATTTGCATATTAAGTTTTGGCAGAAATTTATATCATAAAAACCTGTTTCTGAGACTCTTCAACACACAGCATCAGTGTCATCAATACCTTCCCTGCCAATATCTTCTTCACTAACATATCTTAATTAGAATCTTGCCATCTCTAACCTTACTTGGCATAGGATGTACCAGATTGAGTAAAATGATATACTGATTACAGTTTAAAATTAAATATGATCTTGCTATTTTCTACTTTAGTGTTAGGGATGTAATTTGTTAATGTCTTTCTATAACTCAAATTGCTTTGGATTTTGCTTGTTTGCTAACATCATCTTCAATGTCCTTCAGGTCCTGATTTCAAAGTAATTCCTGATCTTGGTTTTGTCATCAAATTCACTGCTTAATGGTCTTTCTCTTTTACGTGCATTACTCTACTCCTCACATGCAAAGTGTTCCTCATCTTAAACTCTGTTCATGATGTATGTTCTGCACAATATGCTCTTAGATTTCATTTGCAAGTAATTTGTGGAGAAAATTGGATCTCTGTAAGATTCAAGGATCAGGGAGGTTAATCTATAGTTTTTCTTCTCTGTTGTTCATTTATTAAATTTTAGTAACAGTATAATGTTGACATCATAGAAGGAATGTGGCAATGTTCCTTCTTTTTCTACTTTAGAGCAGCTTAAAGAATGTGGATATTAGATTTCTCTTAAAAATTTGATAGTATCTATTAATGGGTTTATATATCCTATTTTACATAAAATTGAGCTCAGATACTTTGAGTTCTATATCTAAGGTGTGTAATATTTTTCAGCAACAAGGACTTATGTTCAGCCTCTGGAAGTCAACCTAAATTTTTTTTATTTTCAGGCTATTGTAAATTAGTCAGCAATGAACACTGCTGAGTGAGTATCTCTAAAGTAGAATGTATAGTTCTTTTGGAACATGCCAAGGGATGGTATATTAGGTCATATGGTGATTTATTTGTGATGTTTTATGGATTCTCCATATTTATTTAAGTGGTTTTAAAAGCTTACATTTCTGCCAACAGCAAATAAGTATTCCCACCCCCCATAGCCTTGCAGGCATTTATCATCAGTTCTTTGTTGATGTTAGCCACTCTGACAGAGATACTGTTTTAATTTCCATTTCCTTAACTGTCATGGATGATAAACACTTCTTGAGGTATTTGTTTTTGAATTTATAAACACAGGCCTGTTGACACTAACAGTTTTTTTATATTTATTACTAAACCTTGTGACACTTGACCTATGTAGCTTTTTCAGCTGTACAGATTTTCCTTCTTATATTAAAGTCTTTAAAATGTGATCCTTAGGTAAGTGATAGGCTGATTTGGTTGACGTGAAATTCCAGCCCCCAAGTTACATTCTTGTCACATTAGCACAGACATCTGCTAAGGGGAAAGTGGGCAATATATAGAAATCATTGTTTCTTGTCTAATTAAATTTTGTTATCATTTTATTTTTGTTAAAAAAAAAATACATTTACAGAACTTACCCCACTAACTCACCTGTTAGAAAGAAATAAAATAAGACAAAATAGAAAAAACTTAATTGGTTTCCAGAGAAAGTTTTTTTAAGAAAACAGTCAAATGAAAATTGGCACACTGACAGATTTTATTATAGTACATGCATGGCAGTGTCAATCATATGTAATAGAGTATAACAGTATGTACGTGCTAAAATATGATGGGCAGCATCATATTTTTAGAAAGTTGAGTAAAACAGAAATGTATTGTCCTGAAGAATGTGCTGAATGAGTATTCTGTTTGAAATGTATTTATAATCAGCATTGAGATTTCATTAGAAGAGTGGATTTTACATGGTTCAATATAATTAAAAAATATACATTTCCTACTATAATTATTTATAACTTTAGAAAAAGAAGACATATATCTAAGTTTTACTATGCTGTAAGAAAAGTTTATATTCTTACTTTACTGGAAAGTTTATTCTTTTTTTATTTATCTGATTTAATAGATACTCTTGCAAAAGAGTTACCAGTAGTGATTATAAGTGTTCTAGACATACACTTGACTTGTATAAGAAGAGCTATTGAGATTTAATATTCAATGTAAAATTGATACTTTTCAGATATATGTTAATTGAACTGCAAGATACTTTTAGATTCAATACAATTGTGTTCTTATTTTTAAAATTATTTGACTATGACATTTCTCCTCAAGTGACTTACTTATCTGTATCAGGAAATAATATGTTTAGCTTTGGAGGTCATTGTCAAAACTAGTGAATACACTTTTCCTAATGTGTACCCGGATAAACTTATAAAATAAATTATCTTATAATGATGTTGTCAGCTACTTTAAATTATTCAAGGACTCCAAACATGGCCTAGAAGCTAAGGATACTTGTTGCTCTTATAGAACCCAGACTTGATTCCCAACACCCACAAAGTAGTTAAGAACTGTCTGTGACTCCAATCCCATGGGATCTAACTCCCTCTTCTAATCTCAGTGGGCACCAGGTAAGCATATGATACACATATGTATACACAAACACAACATTCATACATTTACAATAAATAAATGTTTTAAAATTGTTAAAAGACTTTTGCATTTAAAAATCACATTTATTGTTTTTATGATATGGCCTTGCTCTACCATTTATGTACGTTTGTGTCTTATACTATTGATTATTTTCAATATTCACAATTCACAATATTTAATAGTTATGTTGTGGTATTATAGTCTTATTCTATTATATAATTACTTAGTAAATAGTACATTAAACTAAGAATGATTCAAACTAACATGTATTTAGTTAATGAGAAGACTTTGTTTCATAATCATAACAATATAACTGCTTGGTATCATCCTGTGATATACTGTTATTAAAATTTGGAATAAAATAGCATTATGTAATTTGTCTTAATGATATACAAAACTCATAGCAAATTAATATATTTGAGAGAATATAAACAAATACAAAGGAACATTAGACTCTGTGGAATTATTTAAGAGCAAGACAGATATAAGCATAATTGATCTGTATTAAATTAATACTAGTTAAGCTTAATGTTGAAGTTAAAAACCACTGAAAATTCCTGTTGAAAAGAGTAAACATTTTTTACATTTAAATTTTACTTATGGAATAGGGGGGAAGTTTCCTAAACAGAACTCTATTGGCTCAGGCTCTCTAAGAACAAGAATTGATAAATGGGACCTCATGAAACTTAAAAGCTTCTGTAAGGCAAAAGACACAGTCAATAAGACAAATCAGCAACCTACAGATTGGGAAAAAACATTCACTAACCCCACATCTGATAGGGGGCTAATATCCAAAATATATAAAGAACTCAAGAAATTAACCTCCAAAAACCCAAAGAGTCCAATCAATAAATGGTGCATAGAACTAAACAGAGAATTCATAACAGAGGAATCTCAAAGGGCTAAGAAGCACTTAAAGAAATGTTCAAGGTCCTTAGTGATCAGGAAAATGCAAATCAAAAGGACCCTAAGTTTCTACCTTACACCAATCAGAACGACTATGATCAAAAACTCAAGGGACAGCACATGTGGGCAAGAATGTGGTGAAAGAGGAACACTCCTCAATTGTTGGTGGTATTGTGGAAATCAATCTGTAGGTTTCTCAGAAAGTTGGAAATAGATCTAACTGAAGACCCAGCTACACCACTCCTGGGCATATACCCAAAAGATGCTCTAACATGTAACAAGGACACATGCTCCACTATGTTCATTGCAGCCTTATTTATAATAGCCAGAAACTTGAAACAGAAGCTGGAATAACCCAGATGTCCCACAACAGAAGAATGGAGACAGAAAATGTGGTTCATTTACACAATGGAATACTACACAGCTATTAAGAACGAGGACAACCTGAGCTTTGCAGGCAAATGGCTGGAACTAGAAAATATCATCCTGAGTGAGGTAACTCAAATCCAAAAGGACATGCATGGTATGTACTCATTAATAAGAACATATTAGCCCAAAAGGTACAACAGAATACCCAGGATACAATTCACAGAACTCAAGAAGGTTAGTAAGCCGAAGGGCCCAAGTGAGGATGCAATCAAGGTGGGGGGGAAGGGAGGGACTTGGGTGGGAGAAAGTACAGGGAGGGGGAAAGGGGAACATGATTGTGTATTGGAGGGAACAGTGTATTGGAGGGAAGCCCTGAGGACCATCAGAAATAATGGAAACAGACAACGTCAGGAGGTAGGAGATGGGCGTGGGGGGAGCTCTAGAATGTACCAGAGACCTGGGAGGTGAGAAATGCTCAGGACTCAGATGAAATGCCCAGTACCGGGGAAGAAAGACAGGGCATCAAGTGGAGGGATGGGTTTGTCATCCCATAGTCAAAAATGCTGACCCAGTATTGTCCATGACTGAAAGAACTGCAGGAACAAAAATGGAGAAGAGATTGAGGGAAAGGAGGTCAAGTGACCGGCTCAAATTGTGACCCATCTCAAGGGGAGCCTCCAAGGCCGGACATATTACTGATGCTATGGTGGGCTTACAGACAGGTGCCTAGCATGGCTGTCCTCTAACGGGTCCAACAAGCATTTGAAATACTCACAGGGGGTAGAGGGTGGGAGGGACTTGGGAAGAAGAGAGGAGGGGTTGGGGAAAAAGGGAGCAGGATCAGGTATAGGAGCAGACAGGATGATATACAGAGGGTTAGGAAATTGAACAGATGTGTGTAGCAATGGGGAATGGGGAACTGGGGGTAGTCACTAGAAAGTCCCAGATGCCAGGTAAGCAAAAGGCTCCCAGGAACCAATAGGGAGGACATTAGCTGAAATACCCAGCAAAGGGGATGGAGAACCTGTAGAGACCATATCCAGAGGTAAGGCAAGGCCCTGGGGGATGGGCCACCCACTTTTTTGAAAATTTTTAACTCAGAATTGCTTCTGTGTAAAGGAAATATGGGCACAAAGTGTGGAGCAGAGACTGAAGGAAAGGCCATCCAGAGACTGCCTCACCTGGGGGTCCATCCATACACAGATACCAGACCCAGACACTATTGCAAATGCCAGGAAGTGCTTGCTGACAGGAGCCTGATATAGCTGTCTCCTGAGAGGCGAGCCTGACAAATACAGAGGCAGATGCTCTCAGCCAACCATTGGACTGAACACAGGGGCCCCAGTGAAGGAGTTAGGGGAAGGACTGAAGGAGCTGAAGAGGTTTGTACCCCATATCAACCAACCAGATCCCCCAGAGTTCCCAGGGACTAAACCACCAACCAAAGAGTACACATGGAGGGAACCATGGCTCCAGCTGCATATGTAGCAGAGGATGGTTTTATCTGGCATCAATTCGAAGAGAGGCCCTTGTTCCTATGAAGGCTTGATGCCCCAGGATAGAGGAATGCCAGGGTGGTAAGGTGGAAGTAGGTGAGGGAGCACCCTCAGAGAAGCAGGAGGAGGATGGATGAGGGAGGAAGGTGGTTTGTGGTGGGGAAACTGGGAAAGGAGATAGCATTTGAAATGTAAACAAATAAAATATCCAAATTAAAAGAGAGAGAGAGAGAGAAAAAAAGGAGTCAGATGCAGATACTTACAACCAACCAATGAACAGAAGCTGGGGACCTTTGTGGTTGAATTAGAGAAAGGCTGGAAGAAGTTGAGGAGGAGGCTGACTCCGTATGAAAACCAGCAGTCTCCACTAACCTGGACCCCCAAGATCTGTCAGACACTGAGCCTCCAGCTAGGAAGCATACACTAGCTGATATGAGGCCCCTGACACATATAAAACAGAGGACTGTCTGATCTGACTTCAGGGAAAGAGGATGTACCTAACCCTCAAGAGAATTGAGGCCCCAGGGTGTGGGGAGGACTGTTGGGGTGGGGCAGATTATGGACATCCTCTTGCAGATGGAGGAGGAGGTAGAATGGGATGAGCAACAGTCTGTCTGTCTATCTATCTCTGTATGCAAACATATGGATATATATCTACATATACCTGAATACTAACTTTATGCAAACCATAAGCAACTGAAGATATCATGTATCTACTTGAAATAAACCCAATCCTTATGAGTATGCTTACACTCCGAAGATTCAGTGCTTTTTTCAGTTGTCTGTCCTGATATCATGATATTACTAAACCAACTTTGTGATTGAGCCATATTGAAGTAAATTCTCAACCTACGCTACACTCCATTTTCTGTATTCACTGTGGTAGAGAGTACTTTACTGGAGTTTTCAAGCACTCAGTGCAGAGCACTGTCACTGATGACTAGCACTCAGAGTGCCTGAGGATGAACAGTGTTGAAATTCATGTGTTTTCTCCTTTTCTGCTTGTGACTATATTACTTTATGTTCTTGTAACCTGATATGCACTCCCTATCAAATGAGAAAAATCATACATTTTAAGTGTCATTTATTTTACTCACAGCTCAAAGAAAATGATTTCTTCCATTAAAAAAACCTTCAGAGTATCAAAAGGACAATATGACTTGGTAGACTTTTCATTTGTTTTACATCTAGCTTTGTGCATGCCATCAAGAGATGCTAACTTAGCTGCCTGGGAACAGGTCTTTAGCATGGAACACTTCCAAAGTACAAAACAAAGAGTTCTTATAGTCTATAATTGGTTTATCCCCTAGTCTGGAAATGACTACCCTTATTTCTTAAAAAAACATGTACTTCTGTGTTTTGTTTATGCTATTCAAGCCCAGGAGATAATATCTGTAACTAAGGAGAGGTGACTCAATTGTGGGTTTTTTTTTTTTTTTTGTAGCCATAGAAAGGGAAATTCAATATTTGAAATGAATATTTATACAATGATTTTAGGTACATATGCATTAATAATCCAGAGGGATTTCCATAGAAATTATGCAAAGTAAAATAAAGGAGATACATTTTAATTCCTGAATGGTTTTGTTCATTTGTTTGATTGTGTTTTCCTGTAATTCTTTAAGGGATTTTTGTGTGTCCTCTTTAAGGTTTCCAGTTGTTTACCTGTGTTCTCTTGTATTTCTTTAAGGGAGTTATTTATTTCCTTCTTAAAATCTTCTATCATCCTCTTGATATATGATTTTAAGTCCTAGTCTTCCTTTTCTGGTGTGTTGGGGTATCCTGGGCTTACTGTGGTGGGAGAGCTGCGTTCTGATGATGCCAAGTAGTCTTGGTTTCTGTTCCTTGTGTTCTTGCCCTTGCCTTTCACCATCTGGTTATCTCTGGTGTTAGCTGGTCTTTCTCTCTCTGACTGTGGCTAGTCTTTCCTGCAAGCCTAGGTGTCAATACTCCTTGGAGACCAGTTCTCTCTGAGAGGAATTTGGGGTTGGAGAGTTGTGGTGCAGGGTCAGCTCTGGGGTGCAGACAGAAACATGAAGGATCTAATCCCCAGCTGACCCTGGTTTCCTGTGTCCTGATGGCTCTGCTAGGGTCCCTATTGATCCAGTGAATTTGAAAAGAAGTGGTGGCCTTGCCTGTGCTTAAAGGTGTGTCTGCACTCCTGGGATACCTGCTCTCCCCTGGCACTATTTGAGTATGGAGCCCTATGTCACAGAATCTGCTCTCCAGCCATTGAAAGAAACCAGATCCCTGTTCCTCAGTCCCTGTGACCTGGGAATTCCAGGTGGGACCCTCTGATCAGTCAGGCTTGTCCCCACTCCTGGGAGGCTAGCTTTCTCCCAGCAATATTTGGTTATGGAGCCCTGGTGGCCCAGGCAGAGGACTCCTGCCACAGATGTAAACCGGAAGTCTCCTACCTCCTGGCTGTTCCTTAGTCCCAGCTTCTGGAGTCCTCCTGTTGCTGGCTTTTCCACACAAGTGGGCAGCTCACTTTCTTCAGGTGCTGTTTGGCTATGGAGCTCTGGTGGCCCAGGCAGAGGTCTCCCGCCACAGGTGAAAACCGGCAGGCTCTTACCTCCCAGCTGGAAATACATTTTAAAATATAAAGAGTCACTAAAATATGAAAGAAATATTAATAATTAATTTAAAATTGGCAAGGAATTTAAAATGTATGTGCAAAAGGTTAATAGGTTTACAAAAATGACCATTGTCCCTAATCATCAGGGTGATCCAAATCAAAACCACAAGGAGATATCATTCGTAGCATGACTATTATCACAGAAGACAATGAGTACTGAAAACATGAAAAAAGTAAAATGCACAGAGAAGTCTATGTGCAATCATTCATAGGTAAAATTTTAACTTTCTGGTCTCATAGAAGTTAGGAAAGTGTAGGAGATGGGGGCAGACTACTGCCTCAAGTGAGTGATAGGAAGACCAGATTATGCCATGCATTGCACAACAGGAGGAAGATAGTCATACACATATCTCAAAAAACAGAAGAAAGTAATTACATTTCACTTAATGAAAGAAATGATATGAGCATAAATCATTGAATTGGTATTGCAACTATTTCTAACATATGCAAGAGTCAAAACATGATATGTTCCTTTCTACAGTGGTGTATTTTTAGTGGTATTAAAGGCATAGAAGATACTACTAATAACATTTATTTTAAAATGAATGTATTCTGCACATTTATTCTGAGTTCTTTTATTTTCAAATTTTAAACTTCTGATTATTTTAAATAAAAGAAATTATTTTTCAAATTTAGGTAAAAATGTAAATAAGACCAATGTAGTGAGTAGTGCCTAGAAACAATGATAAAGACTTATTTTGTTGCATAATAATAAATATTAAAAAACATATTTATAAATATTAAAATAAGAATAAAGGAAAACATATCTCCAGGAAACCTTCCTGTTGATAAACCTGCAAATCAACAGGTAATATTGATTCACATTTCCAGGATCTCTGATTTGTCTTGAAACCTAGCACTCACAGAAATGAGCATCAGAGTTAACAGATTTATCCATTTCAATGGGAATGTATTACACTTATCATGACTTCATAAACACATTACGAAGAAAACTAAAATGAGTCTCTCTAGTTTTCCTTCTACTAATGCAATAAATATTTGGTGTTCACTGAGTAAACTTACAAAAACAAAATGTAAAATGTCCATAACATTTTGTACAAGTGTATAACATTTCTTCACTTTCAAAGGATGTTCTTGATTATTTCTGTGACCGTTCAGCTGTGGTCATGAATGTTCTTCATCATGTTTATGATAGTTCAGCTGCAGTTATGTTATGTGTTAGAGTGCATGTGAGTAGATTTGTGCATTACTTTGTGCATATGAATTAATAAACCACTGTAGGCACAGTCCTATGACTATTAGATACTGCACTTTTCTTCTAAAAGAAGTGAGCCTGAATCATTTGTAGGAGTTCATGATCTCTTATTAGAATCTCGTACTCCTGTCTTTTCTGGAACCTTCGGGATATAGGTAACCAACATACACATTCCTAACTCACGACAAATTCCAAGTCCTACTAGCACATGGAAGAATTCTATGCAGCTTGATAATAATGGAGGTAAAATTACAGACTAACAATCTTAGATACTATGTACGTTTGGTGGGTAAGAAAGAAATATTAAATGTTTTAGAGAAAACACAGTAATATGATTTGTTTTCCTAACTTAAATGTAATGTTAGTTATATTTGCTTTTCATTTTCTTATATGCAAATTTGAAAGTTTGAATAATACAAGTATGTAAAAAATAAGCATTATTACTATAATGTGGTATAATAGCATTTTGACTAACCTTTGAAAAATAATTTTATCAAATGATTTCAGTTGCTAAGTGGAATATGTTACTTTAAATTTTTTTGAGTTTTAATCAACACAGTAATGTACATCCCATATGTAAGTTTCCCTGAACATGTATTCATAGAATATAAAGAAAACTCCATACACAATAACTATTACAAGAGACAGCCTAAGTACTGGAAAGTGCTGTTTGTATTTCAATGGCTTATGTATAACAATAGCACATCTCTCAGAAGGGCTTTCCAAGCACTGGAAGGAATTAGGCCTAGGGAATCCTTAACTTATGGACTTGTTCTGCTTATAAAAGATAAATGAAGATGAATACACCCTCTAATGAAGACTGCAGTTTTATGCACATATCCCTGCATGTGCATCTTTGTATGCTAGACCTTGTAGCAACCTGAATTACATAATAAAGAAATGTTTATTTTGTATACAAATGCATAAATTTAGATTTTCACACATTTGGATGAAATGAATATAAATCACCTATTGGAGATGGAATTATGGAAACTTGATGAGAAAAGTACTTAAGAATTTTGCAATATTAGAGTGCCTGCCTATGCATGCACAAACACTTGGAGTTTTATTTAGGCGCTTCATCATGTCTGGAGCTTCTAGTTTATTTTTGTTGCTGTGATAAAATATCCCGACAAAACAGAAGTTTGGAAAGAAAGGGTTTATTCAGTTTACAACTCCAGGTTATAGTCTATCATTACACAGAAGTTAAGGAAGAAACTTAATGCAGCTGTCACATAACAACACTGACAAGAACAGAGAGGTGATTGCTTGTTGTGCTCAGATAGACTTCTGCATTCTTATACAGTTCATGATCCCTTCTTTAGGAAATGGTGCTGAGCCAAGTGAGCTTGTATTCTTACATAAATCAATGTAAAAGAATCACACACAGGTCTATTCACAGGTTAATTCAATGTAGAAATCCCTCACTATGCCTTTTTCCCAGATGATCTAAATTGTGTCAAGTTAACAGTTGGCATAAACATCAGTAGTTCTTTTTGTGAGGAACTATCCCATTAAAGGGTGTTCTGTCCTATACAATGTAAGAAAAATGTGATGTTTCCATTTTAAGAAATTGAGTCAAATAACTTAAAATTAATTTTTATCCTTTTGGGAATGGAATTGATGTTGAGAATAGTAATTTGTTATCACAGATGAGTAAATTTCCTCAAAGGAATTTATTGTGATCTGGTTGCTTTTGCTAATGTTTATTTGAGGGTATTGGCAACTTTTATTTTGTACTCTAGCTTACCCAAAGTACATATAACTATGTAATACAAGTCTGTCTCTGCATTTTTGCCCAGTATAGAAGGTATCATTTTCTGATGGACTAAAATTGCATTGGAGATTTCTTTTAGCCAGTCCCTTGCTTATACAGCCTTGACGCATACACTACTATTCGTCAGTGGAAATAGAACCTCAGAAACTTTCCTAATTTGCCACAAAGTTTGCTGACAGCCTTATTTGTGTGTTCATTTCTTTTTCCCCTCAGAGCAAGTCCATTTCTGAGACCCTATTCAACACTGTGCAGTTAGGGTTTCCCACTAAATCCCATAGCAAAGCATTAACTTGTCAGTGTCTATTAAGACACACAGAGAAGCATTTGTAAAGTCAACAAGTAGAGAAGCATTCACTAGAGACAAAAACAAAACCAAACAAAATACTATAGATCAAGTGTTCAGGATAGTCAGCTTTTGGGTCACTGAGTTTCTTAGATGCTGAATGTTTGATTGAGAGTCCATCTTCTCCATCTCTGAGATCCAATGCCATTTTGATGACATCCACTGTCATACATTTGGGAAATGAACAATCATTTCCCAAAACAGAAAAAATTTGCATTTTACATCATTGGAATTCATCTTTCCCCAAATGTCAGCTTAATATGATTGGAAACATGGATTTGATAGAGGAGAAAAATATAAATGTATGCATGATAGATAGGTCTGGCTGCAAAGCTACATGAAGGCTCTCCTAGAGGTAGATTTTTCTAGCACTCTTCACTTGCTTTATTAAAGGATTAATGGGAATTATAGGATGATGGTGCTTACAATTTGTTCTGTATAATGTAATAAAATAGCCAATTAGTTAGAAAACAGGATGTTACAAAAGATATCATAGCCTGTTCTTTACAGACTGATTTTAAAATCCCCAGGACCTTATTTTTTCCTCCTGTAGAATTTACTTCTAGCATAGTCATTTTGCATCATTTCTATGATTTTCTAATATTCAGTCACAAAAAGCCTTTTCCATATTCTTTCATTCTAGGAGTCTTCTTATCTATAACTACTAAACGAAGATATCCATTGGCCAGCTGTGTCCTGCGCTACCGTCTCGCCAGCAAGAACGACGCGGCACACATAGGATCCTTCTGCAGTAAAGCTTTAATGCATCTTGAGAGGGAGAGCATAAGCTTGCCACGAGTGGAGACCCCGAACAATAGAACACCCGTCCCTTATATAGGTCACAGCGCTTGCCTGGGACGCGGAGCTTCTCCATTGGCTCCCGCACACCAGGCCAGATGCCGCCACGAGAGAGGCTGAGACTCTGAGGTGGAAAATTACCAGGTGCATGCGCACTAGCCTGTTTACAACTTGTCCTCGGCCGAATGTAGGCGCCATCTTGTAATGGCGAATGTGGGTGCGACTCAGGCGGCTCCCCACACAGCTGACCTGATGAAATAGGTCCCTTCCAGACCCCAAAGGATCAGGAGCTTCAAAGTGGGAATTCACAGAAGGTTCTGGGCATGTTCACTTCCGTGCAACTGAGAGTATTACACAGTGTACTGTTTTCACAGAGGCTGTGCTCTTTATTTGTCCCCCAGTTTCAAATAAAAACTGTCTTTATGGAGAGTACTGAATTCAGTAACCTGTACACATGAACAAAGATATTATGACCGCCTCAGTGATAGGTCATTTTGGATTAATGACCAAACTGTTGAGCTCCTCAGAAATTTCTTATATAAATCATATATGTAGTTTAAGCCATTGTAGTGTATTTTCCAACTAGTGTTTGATTATTAATGATTCATAATATTTACTCTAACTTTATTTTAATCTCGGATCAAAGTGGTATGTGATTCGTTACATTTCTGTTGATGTAGAAGTAAATTTAAACCTTCACGATAAAATGATGTTCTGTCAAAAGCAGTTAAATACACTATTGTTACTCATAGTCATATAAAAAACAAAACAAAACAAAACAAAACCAAAACACTTGCTTAGAGACGCTTTGCACCGATTTTGAGTCTTACTCCCAGCTCTCTCCTGCCCCCCTCTTCCCACATCTGATCCCCATCCTAGGTCCCCTCCTCACCTCCTCTCCCACTTAGTTCCCGATCTTCATCCACCTCCAGCAACCATTTTGTTTTCCCTTTTGAATGAGATTCACACATCCTCTTTTGGATCTTGCTTATTTCTTAGTTTCCTCAGGTCTGTGGATTGCAGCATGGTTATCCTGCACATTATACCTAATGCACACTTATAAGTGAGTCCATACTGTATGTGTCTTTCTAGGTCTGTTACCTCACTCAGAATGATACTTTCTAGCTCCATCCATTTGCCTGAAAATGTTATGTTGCCCTTGTTTTTAATAACTGAATAGTATGCTATTGTGTAGATGAACCACATTTTCTTTATCCATTCTGAAATTGAGGGACATCTAGATTGTTTAGAGTTTCTGGGTATTTAGAATATGAACATCGTTAAGCACGTGTCTTTGTGATATGCAGTGATGCATCTTTTGAGTATATTTCCTGGGTCTTGGGGGTAGAACTATTTCCCAATTTTTGAGAAAGCACAAAATTAATTTCCAAAGTGATTGTACAAGTTTGCACTCCCACCAAAAATGGACGAGTATTTCCCTTGCTCCATATCCTCGCCAGCATGTGCTGTTGATTGTGGTTTTGATCTTAGCCATTGTGATGGATGTAAGATGGAATCTCCAGGTCATTTTGATTTGCATTTCCCTGATGACTAAGGACTCTGAACATTTCTTTAAGTGCTTCTCTGCCATTCGAGATTCCTCTGTTGAGAATTCTCTGTTTAGCTCTGCATCCCATTTTTAAATTGGGTTATTTAGTTTGTTGGTGTCTAATTTCTTGAGTTTTTTTATATAATTTAGATATTAGTCTGTTGTCAGATGTAGGGTTACTGAAGATCTTTTCTCATACTATAGGCTGATTTTATGTTGATGTCTCTGATCACTTGTACCATAGTTTGGGGCAGGGTGATAGATGTGGGTTTATTTTTATTCTTCTACATTCAGACATCCAGTTAGACCAACAGCATTTGTTGAAGTTACTTCCATTTATGTATTGTATGGTTTGGGCTTCTCTGTCAAATACCAAGTGTCCATAGGTGTGTGAGTTTATTTCTGTGAGTTTCAATTATATTCCTATGATAAACCTGTTTTATGCCCATACCATGCAGTTTTATTACTATTGCTCTGTAGTATAGCTTGAAATCAGAGATTTTCCTCCAAAAGTGCTTTTATTGTTCAGGATTGTTTTAGCTATCCTGCATGTTTGTATTTTCCATATGAAATAGAGAATTGCTCTTTCAAGGTCTGTAAAGAGTTGTGTTGGAATTTTAATAAGAATTGCATTAAATTTGTAGATTTCTTTTTGTAAAATGGCCATTTTTACAATGTTAATCCTACTGATCATGAGCATGGGAGATTTTTTTTTTTCATCCATAAACCATTCAACCCCATGTTTTTAATGCATACAAGATAAACAGGGATAAAAATTAAGCAAGGACTGAGGGAATGGCCAACTGAATACTGGTCCAACTTGAGATCCATCTCCAGGGACAGAGCAAACACTCTGACACTATTAATGATACTCTGCTATGCTAGCAAAGAAGCTAGCATAACTATCTCCTGAGAGGCTTTACATAACAATCATGGAAACAGATGCAGAGACCAACAGCCAAATATCAGGTGGAGCTTGTGAAACCTTGAGGAAGAGTTAAGTAAATAATTTAGCAAGCCAGAGGCATCAAGGACACCACAAGACTATCAACAGAGTCAACTCACCTAGGCCCATGGGAGTTCATAGAGACTGAACCACCAACCAAAGAGCATGTGTGGGCCGAACCTAGGCCCCCTAAACATTTGTAGCAGATATGTATCTTGCTGTTCATGTGGGTCCCCTAACAATTAGAGCAGGAGATCTATTTTTTCTGTTACCTGCTGTTGCATCCCCTTCCTTTAATTGGACTGCCTAGTTGGACCTCAGTGGGAGAGGATGTGTTTAATCCTGTTGGGACTAAATGTCCCAGGGTGGGATGGTATATAAGAGGGGCTTCTCCTTCTCTGAGACTGGGAAGAGGGGAGAAGGCTGCTGTTGGAATGTAAAGTAAATCAATAAATAAAAATTTTAAAAAAGAATGCCACTTGCTCCATTAATTGATGGCATCTCACACATAATATTGACCGACATCAATGTTGGTATGGTACCCAAGGTAAAGTCTAATATTGCTGCCTAATCCAACATCTCTTTTCTTTTCAAATTGACATACTTAGCCTTAACTCTTTGTCACAAATGCTAAACCAAGTACAATCATCTTTCTGCTTAAGACACTTGACTCCCTCTGTGTCTTTTTCTCTTGTAGTTATGCTCCTTTGCAAAGTGTCATACACTGCCATTGAATTACTGTCCAAAATCTTTAGCATGTCATACATGAACATGACTCAAATTTCACTGAGCTAAAGCTTCTACTCACTCACTCACTCACTACTCATGAGCTCAAACTCACTACTCACTTACTTGTCTTTGTGGTGCTGTGTGTGAGTATGCATTGCTGTCATCAGCTCATATCTAACATATGGATCTCTCATCATTAATGTGATATTCATAATTTACTTTTAAATGTGAGCTACTTTCTTTAATTCTGGCATAACCTCTTAAAATTACTACCTTTAACATTGGGTTTTCCTTGCTTGCCAGCTGCTCATAAGCTCCCATTTACTTAAACCTTAAAGCTTTCCAGAACCCCAGACAACAGCCCTTTGGGAACCTTACATTTGCCTCTGCTAGTAGCATACTCTTTGGTTCAGACTAATGTTCTCATTCAGGTCCATTCCTACCTTTCTTCTGTCTCTAACTCATGTGAATTTTCTAATAAGAGTCACTGGATATTCACTGCCTGAAGTGAAATATATTCTTAAGGAGAAAAGGAACATTCACATGCTCCATGGGAACCACATTTAAAGTTTTATGTAGTACAAAGGGGTAGTAAGCACAAAGACAATAAGAAGTCTACTTACAATGATCAGCATAATCAGAGGTCTTGTTTTAAATGACAGAAACTAAGATTAATTGACTTTTGGCAAAACATTTAAACTATAAGCTGACTACTAGGGTACTAAATTTAATAACAAGAAGAGTGAGCTTGTGTAAGGTGTTAACACTTAACTGGAGTACAAAACATGTTTGTCTCCTCACAACCTTGCTTTTTGTCCCTCTGTCTTCAGCATCAATTATTCATGTATGTTCTGCCTTGTCTGTATATTGTCAATACTTTATTGCTGCCAATTATATCTGACTACATACTAGAGAATACAGTTACCAATATCCTGTAGATTTCAATTTTTGTAATTCTCAATATCAAATAAGACCTTATTGGTGTGTATTTCTATAACTTATTGCTAAGGTATAAAGAGCACTTATCAGTAGTGAAGAGATGCGAATCAGAAATTACAAATTTCAGTCAAAATAAAAGATAGGGTAGGAGAGAAGTTGCCAGATCAAATGGGAGCTTCATCCTTTGTCAGCATAGTGCGTAGAGAAAAAAATAAAGCTTGAATTGTAGGTATTAAAATTGATTTTAGTTGCTATTCTATATTTTCAGAAATGTCATAAATAGTAAGAGCTGGCTCTAATATTAGTGTGTAATTAGCATTTATAATTTGTATTCAACCAAGGTACTGAACAAAGTCAAGTCGGATTAAACAAATGTGTAATGACTAATTATTTGTTTTCTAGTTGTACTTTAGGGTAAAAATCGTATTATAGATATCAGTACAATGAATCTTGGAGAAAATGAATACATACTAAGGGTTTTTGTTCTTTATTTTGTATTTTTGGTTGAATTTACACAATAATGATCTACAGAATTACAGAATATTCCCATTTTTCAGTTTATGGTTGTATTTTATTACAGTTATTACTAAATACATATAGAAACCCTAAAATTTAATATAAAACAAAGTAATTATACAGAAACAATTTTCCCCAAGATACAATAAAAATGGAATATGTCCCTAAAGAGAAATATTTGCTAAAATTAAGGGTACCCTGAAGTGAGGACAAATCAGATATTGTTATGTAGAAAAGATTTCACAGCTGTAGTTTGAAATGTCACCTTTAGCCACAGTCCCTGAAAACATAGGGCTCTCTCTGTCCTCCAGTGAGTAACAACTGTCATTAGAATTGTCCTCAGGGAAGTATTTAATGATTATTTTTTGCTGAGTTTGCATTTCTAGATGGGGAATAGTTCATAATAATACCAATGGAGTCATAATTTTGACTGTCTAAATTATCTTTCAAATCAGCTGCTTCTTTTCAGATGAGAAGCTTTCATCTCAGGGAAAAACTCTACTTATCCTTTGTGAGACTGATTCTTTTTAAAATAAATTTTAGAGAATTCTCCCTGATAGTCTGGCATTATCATCAGTAGGGCATGTTTGACCTTGTCAGTAAATGATCTTGCAAAATCATCTAAGTTTATAAGGAAAAACCAGGCAATCTCACAATTTTGTCTGCTATATTAGCCAATACCCAATATCCAAAGTACAGGAAATAATGTGCAAAATCATATTATATGGTACAAGAAGTAGAAGTCCTACAATTAATAATGATTAACTTGTAGTTAGTGTGGAAATAGAATAAGTATTTACTAGTAGTATTTACTAAACTAAACTTATCTCTCACTATGTATATAAAAATTACTAAAAATGAATTGCATACTTTAAGACTCAAAACCTTGAAAATGTGTAACTTCTGAAAGAAAACCTAATGGACACAACATTGGTTTGAAGAATGCAATTTTGGACAACTCTGGAACCATAAGTCAGATAGCAAAAGTAAACAAATGGGATGATATAGAACTAGAGACAGCCATAGAGTCAAGATAGCCGACAGGCTCAGAATGGGAGGAAATACTTATAAATGACAAATTTGGTGAGGGTCTAATATCCACAACAAATTAGAAATTTGTACATTAGTATTAAAATTATACAACATGAAATAAGATTGTCTGAGTTGACAGTGCTCAAAGGAGACATACAAATGTCTATGAGTAGAACAAATGTTCAAAATAGTTGCAGAAATACAAGCTGTGAAGCCTCACTCACAGTAGTATCTTCTCCAACTGTTAGGGAAACTGTTATCAAGAAGTTGTTAGATAAAAAGTACTGCTGAAGGGAAACTTTGAACTCTCTTAGAATCTAAATACAGTCATGAAAAACAGTATGGAGGGTTCTGGAGAAACTACAAATAGAAACAGTGTATGATCCAGTAATCCTATCAGTAGTTATATAGCCAAAGAATTTTTTAAAATCATATCTATTTGTGGATCATTTTCATGTTTTCTCGTATCAGTCAATGTGAATATAAGTATATAACTGAAAATATAATTTGATATATTCATATATTTAAGCACAACTTAACCCTTAATATTGTAATATTAACAAATATAGCATGTGCCCACAATTATAGTACCATATATAATGGCTTCACTACTCTGAAAATCATCTGTCAATGACTTACTTATCTCTTTTTTTCCTCCAAACTCCTGACTACTACCTCTCACTTTATTCTTTCCAAGTATTGGTCTTCATACAATTAAATTCACATATCATATAGTATCTTCATATTATTTTACATGTCAGTAGAGATTTATGTTTCATCTATGTCTTTTCATAATTTGATGTTTCATTTACTTTTAGCACTTTCTGTCTATCTGTTCATGTACTTCAGAATATCTTGGTTGCTTTCAAATGTTTTGAAATTAGAAATAAAGATGTCAAAAACATCAACATACGTTATTCTTTGTGAACTGAAACTCATTGAGGCAGATACCAAGAAGTGAATGGTGTATTGGACCATGTGTGAGAATGTGTTCCATCTTCCTAATTGGCTATGCAGTTTTGTATTCCCAAGCAATAAAGGGCATATTTTATTAGTCTGCTTTGTTACTAGTATTGATGTGGTCCTTGTTTCAGATTTTAAGCCCTCCAATATTTCTGTGGTATTATCTTCTGATATTTTATACTTTATTACCATGCCCAGAGGATTATATAGTTTTCACCAGAATATGCAGCAAATTCCAGAGAATTGCTGTCTCCCAAACAATCAGAAAGACACAAAAGTCAAGACTAAGAAAGGAGATGTCAAACAACTTCCTTTTACCTAAACTTATTGTATTGATAAAAATTTAGTTGAAATAGTATAATTCCTAAAATATCTTAATGGCTTCCAAATGTTGGCAAATAAATCAACAAAACAAAATTTTCACTACAACACAAAATAATCCAAATTTTTGATGCTCTCCTTGCTTGGAAGTTAACTATAAACTATAAAATTGATGCTTGGCATATATGATGCGTATTCATACATGATTGTGTGAGTGTGTGTGTGTGTTCAGTTGGAAGTAATTATAAAATGTATAATATAACACACAGGTCTTTTGTATATACAAACACATTATACACATACATATACATATATATTATATTTTAATTATAATATATATATGTATATATATACACATATACATTTATACCATGTTTTAAACACCTACAAACATCTTTCTAAGCCTTAATATATGAATTTTAAACCTTTACAGCCTGGCTTGCTGTTTCATATTTGCAAATGAGTTGTGTTATTTCCCCATTCATAGTCTGCTATTTTCCTATTTGTTATGTATTAGCTTTGCATTTTTGTCTTTATAAGCTTAAGCAACAGATTTTAGCCTCTTTGATAATAATGTCACAAATATTTGAAAGCAGTTTCAATTTCCCTGAAGACAACTGAAATAAATTTCCAAACTAATCGCAAATGATACCAAGAATATAAATTATGAAGCTTGTGAATTAATGTGATTTGTAGGAAATTAGTTAACCATTTGGACTCAACAAATTATGATTTTATTATAAGTCTATATGATAAAACATATACAAGTCCTAAAAGCTATGAGTAGTATACTCATGGTGCATAAAGTCCACAAATAATTTATATAAATCACATCTTAATCACTTAAAGTTATGACAGTTTTGAAAAAAAAAATGGTAGTATTTCTCCTACTTTACAATGAGGACGTGAGATTTTAAGCCTTAGCAAAAACATACCCTTGAACTAGATAACAAATTATATCTTTAAAAAATAATAGTTACAAATTTTATATGTTTAAAATAAATTAATAACAAAATCAAGAGTAATAACTGAAGCTTTTCATATACCAACAATTTAGAAAGCATTCTTGAGAATTAATGGACAACTTCAAATTAGTTGCATTGTACAAAAGTTACAGTAATAGAAACACTTTAAACAGAGTTGAGGACTTCTGTTCAAAAGCTATATTTCTGAGTTCCTTCTCAATGTCCTTTGTGAAAACAGACACCCTTAAAAACAGACAAATCAAGCTTTGCTCAATTTGTCAGCCTAAGGGAGTTCCATTGTTCAGAGAAAATAAGATGGATATTCTAAATAGGATGTTTTTGGAAGCCTTTCATGAGACATCAGTGACTCTTTAAAGA
Source organism: Rhynchomys soricoides (assembly GCA_019843965.1). Lineage (NCBI taxonomy): Eukaryota > Metazoa > Chordata > Mammalia > Rodentia > Muridae > Rhynchomys > Rhynchomys soricoides. The sequence continues at coordinate 6,237,886 of JADRCH010000046.1, forward strand.
GAGTTTATTGATTCTTCTGGCAGCACCTGAGGCAGCTCAAGATCTATTGCTCTGTCACTTTAAAGGCGGGAGTAGACATACTACTTTTCCTAGGAGAACTTTCTCTTAAGACCTAAAAATTTCTACAAACCAATTGCATCTGTCATCTCCTACTTGATCCACCAAATCCCAGAGGCCATGTCTAAATGGTTAAAAGCCGTGGTTTTGCTCAGAATGCTTGTTGAAACAAATTCATATTTGGAGCAGTGACTCTGTAAATGAAAACTAAGCATGCAATACTGAAAACATTGTCTGATTCTGTGAAGATGAGAGGTAGGAGTCATAGAATTCTGAGAAAACCAACCTAAAACCAAGCTCTTAGGCAGCAAGCATATCAAGAGTCTGAGAGCTATGACACTCGCTGTCATTGTGGACATTTGTTCTAGAGATGGGAAGGTCTTTATTTCTCAACAAAATAAATTGTATTTAGGAATGGAAAAAAATTTAAAACTCTTGTTTAGTGTATACAAGGTAGATAAGATGGACTCTTTATGAAGTACAGTACATGAGTTAGGACTTACATGACTCAATTCTCTTCTCTTTCTGTCCTGGGGGTTCAGGGTTCAAACTCTGGCCATCAAGCTTGCTAGCAAGCAGTTTTACATACTAAACCATCTCACTTCCCCAGGAAAGAAAGAACTTTTAGCCATTATTTATTCCAGAATTCATCTACTTCTGAAATTTAATGTGTTATGTCAAGTTTTGAGGACTTTGAAGATTCTATTTTTCCTTTCAATACAATCATCTGTCACCATTTCCACGTCCCATGGAAATACTGTCATTCATAGTTCCCAGAAGTCTTGAGTTAAAATACATTGTACACACCCAACCATAAGAAAGGAAGTCAAATTTTAGTCATTCTATGTTAATGCCCCAAATAGTGAGAACCCTTAGCTTTCATCATTTAGATATTATCTTGAGCATTTATGAAAACACAGAATTGTCATTTTCTTATCTCAAAAGGAAAGGACATCCATGTGCACATGGACAAGTGTTCTAGACTGTAATGGGTTTTGAATATATGTCAAAGATAAGCTTATATTCAGTATGATTAGAATGTTATTTGTTGTAGTTACTTTTGGAGTTAATCTTACTAGATTAGCTGCATAGTTTAAAAAAGAATATCTACTTTTAATAAATGTACCCATCTGTGGCCTCTTGAGATCACATAGAAATCAAGCACCTTACTTCTTAAGAGGAAATTTGAGAAGATATATATGGCCTCCAATAAGTGAAATTTAGAATATGCTCATGTGATTTCTTTCTTAGTTCTGTTTTTGTTTTTGTAAATTTAAATAAAGTGATTGTGCTTTTAAGAGTCTGTCATGAGTTCTTGAATTCATTCACTTGTATCCTTGAGTTAACAGATTAGAGTAGTAAACTACATTATCTGATGAGACAGAGGCCAGTCTGTATCTGTGATCAGATGAATTATTAGCAATATGAGGTAGGATATTCAAATTAACAGAAAAGAAGGCCACTATCTAAAATTAATGCCCATGACTTTGTTTCTAAGTGGGAACTGACCCTTATGAATGGGGCTTCCAAAGAGCATACTATAAGGGTCTGAAATTCACTGAAGGAAGACCCCCAGACTCAGATAGTATGGAAAAACAAAGAGCGTTTAGGGTCACCATCATTTCAGAATGGCAATGCAGACAAAGACATTCAAGTCTCTTTAATAACAGAACTGCTTAATTGTTTCAGAGATAACAACAGACTTCTAAAACCTAGGGTACATTCCAAGACCCTTAACAGAAGGTCATAAAGAAGACATATACACAGGACCATAGGTACAAAAACAGAAGATAAGATATTGACTGGGTTTATCTATAAAAAACTTCAAGAACAGCTTAGTTATGATCTTTTACCTCTATGAACCTGTAAGCTAGTAACAAATGATTAACATTTAACCAGATGATTGTTTCTAGTGGATATACATGTATACATTCTGTTTTATAAAACTCTTATTCAATTTATGAGCTAAATTTATGTGAAAACTCATATTGATCTTTTTACCACGTGAACACACACTCTGAAAGTCATACAAGTGTTCAGACCAAAGTGCAGAAACAAACCTCTCTCCTCTTCTCTTCCTAAGACTTAGAGTAGTGCAATTCCTTGCTGAGATAGAACAAAGGATGCTTTACCTAGCCTCCTACTGTTTTATTATGGGATATAACACCTGAAACTGCAGCTTCTTACCTCAGAGAAACCCAGACAGGCAGGTGTATCAGCCCTGGAAGCAAAGTACTTTACAATTAAAATGGACAGCAAATGGTTTATGGACAAGTTTCTGAGTGGAGACAAAATGGAATAAAAGTGATTCTTTAATATAAGACAATCTCCCCCTTAAGATATGTACCACCAAGGCTTTGACTCAACATAGTCTCTCAGACTTTAAAGATGAATGCATCTTCCTATTTTACAGTGAAATTAATTAATCGAAGTACAGAAGACAGTGTGATATACTCCTGAGCTGTCATGGAACTAAATTACTGAAAATATTTAGCAAAACTTTTAATAGCAAAATATTAAGGAAATAATTTGTTTTACCAGAAATCTAAATCTAGAAAAATGCTCAGTGCTTTGCCAACTTACTCCTGTGATCCCAGACTTTTAAATTTTAAGTTCACATGTAGATGATAAATGTTAGAGAATGCATAGATGATGGGTAGGTAAAAGATTTAAAATCATGCCCAGACTTTTAATAATAACACACTCCATGGCTGAATACAAACAAACAAATAAACAAACAAAAAGCAAAAAAGACCTGTCATTTGGTTGAGATACGTTAAGGAATCATGGCCTGTAGGTAGCTTGAAAATGAAAACAAAAGAATACAAGTCATAACTCTCCTGAGAATTTATAACCATTCTTCCTTGGGCAGAGACTAGATATAACACTAATTGGTGCTGAAATCCAAAAGCAGAAAATTTACTTTAAATTGATTCTCAAGTGCCTGCTAGAAACATAAACATATCTTCTCTGGAGGAAAAACAAAACAAAACAAAAAAGCAAAAACCAGAAAACAAAATAAAAATATGTTCAACACATGCCTCAAGGTAACTGCAAAGAAAAGTTCAAAGAATGTGCTTTCACAAGAGCAAATCCCCAAAACCAATTTACATGGCACAGCAGCAAGAAGGCAGTCTCTGAGAGTCTTAAAATATCAGGACAGAATAAGTTTTTCATTGAACATAGAGTTAAGAACTATGGCCACATGCTATTAAAGAATTATCCTTAGCACATTTAAATAGATGAAAAATCTAGCAACATTATGATAAAAAAAAATAAAACCATCAAAGTGATTAAACAGAAAAGAGTTAACATGGGAGATTATAGGATTTTTAGGTAAACTATAAAGTGCAAAGGTCAGATTAAACTTAAAAGTCATAGAAACAAAGAGGAAATGTAATGTAAATCAAGCTGGTGTGCAGCAGCTTCTTAGCACAGGTATGCTCCCTGAATTTATGGGTCTTCCTATATTTTCTAACATTCTGTAGATTCTGAATTAATAGAACAGTGTAATAGCCTTTAAAGACACATCTGCAGCATTAATTCAGTGGCAATACGCCCAGAGGATTCGGAGGGTTATAATTAAAAATAAATAATAACATGATTAAGAATAAAAAGTGGTTTCCCAACAGAGAACACATCATCAGCCACACCCTACAGCCTGTCTGCCTCTCAGAAGGTCCTCAGTAACCAGGAACACAGGTGAAACTCCCTCCACCCAAATTCCCAAGCCAGCTAGGACACCCATATAGCCCAGTTGACACTGGACCTACCCTCCCTGCGAAGCTCCACCTTCCTTCTTGTCTGCTTCCTGACCAAGGCCAGATCAGCTACCTGATACCTCCCACACCCTACAATCTGCCTATCTCCTAGGAGGTCTACCTTAATCAGGGCACAGTCCTTTCAATTTGTACCACCATCCACAACTGGGTAAGATCCTGCTTCTTGAACCCAGAGCCTGACTGTCTCCCAGGAGGTACAACCAAGCCAGGAAAATAGGAGGTCTGCTCTAACCAGGGAGGGACATAGGAGGCTTGATCTAACCAGAGACACACAATGTCCCCCCTTCAACCAGAGACAGCATTGACTGACAGGAGACTCTCTCTAACCAATGTCACAGAGTTCTACATGACTCCAAGGAGGCTGTCTCCAGTCAGAGGCATGCAGGCCAGACAACACCAGAAATAACCAGATGGTAAGAAAGCACAAGAATATAAGTGATAGAAACCAATGCAATTTGGCACCATCAGAACCCAGCTCTCCAATCACAGCAAGCCCTGGATACTCTAACATGCCTGTAAAACAAGATTCTGACCTAAAAATTCCATCACATGAAGATAATAGAGGCCTTTTAGGAGGATATAAATAATTCCCTTAAAGAAATACATGAAAACATGGGCAAAGAGGTAGAAGCCCTTCAAGAAGAAACAGATAAATCCCTTAAAGAAAATCATAGAATAAAACTTTTCTAACCTAAAGAGATTGCCATACACAGATAAGAAACCTACAAAACACCAAATAGATAGGATAAGAAAAGAAAATCCTCTTGTCACAAAATAATCAGAAAACTAAATGCACAGAACAAAGAAAAATATTAAAAGCTCTAAGGGAAAAGGGACAAGTAACATATAAAGTCAGACCTACCAGAATTATACCAGAGTTCTCAACAGAGATTCTAAAACCAGAAGATCCTGGACAGATGTCATGCAAACCCTAGGAGAACTCAAATGCCAGTCCAGGCTACTATACCCAGCAAAACTCTCAATCACAATAGATGGAAAAACCACGATATTCCATGACAATATCAAATTTAAACAATACCATTCTACTAACCCAACCTTACAGCAGATATCTTCTATGGTACCTTTTCCAAAATTGATCATATAATTGGACACAAAACAATACTCAACAAATACAGGAAAAGTGAAATAATTCCATTTATTCTATTAGATAACCACTGATTAAGGCTGGGCTTCAATAAAAACAAAAACAACAGAATGCTCATGGAAAGAGAAAAGCTTTATGCTCAATAATAAATTGGTCAGAAAAGAAATATAGAAAGAAATCAAAGACTTTATAGAATTCAATCAAAATGAAGACACAACATTTTTGAAACACAAAGAAACAAATGTTAAGGAGACAATTTATAGCATTAAGTACCTTCTTAAAGAAATTAGAGAGATCCAATACAAGCATATCTGAAAACTCTGAAACAAAAAGAAGCAAACACACCCAAGAGGAGTAGAAGGCAAGAAATACTCATACTCTAAAATCTAAAATCAACCATTTCCAAAACAAACAAACAAACAAAAACCAAAAAAACAAAACAAAAACAAAAACAAAAACAAAGAATCAACAATAAATACTGTCTTAGTCAGGGTTTCTATTCCTGCACAAACATCATGACCAAGATGCAAGTTGGGGAGGAAAGGGTTTATTGAACTTACATTTCCAAGCTGCTGTTCATCACCCAAGGAAGTCAGGACTGGAACTCAAGCAGCTCAGGAGCTGATGCAGAGGCCATGGAGGGATGTAACTTACTGGCTTGCTTGCTTCTTCTGGCTTGCTCAGCTGGCTTTCTTACAGAACCCAAGACCACCAGCCCACAGATAGTACCACCACAAAGGGCCCTCCCCCATTGATCACTAATTGAGAAAATGCATTACACCTGGATCTCATAGAGGCATTTTCTCAACTGAAGCTCCTTTCTCTGTGATAACTCCAGCTTGTATCAAGTTGACACACAAAACTAGCCAGTACAAATACCAAGCACTGGATCTTTGAGAATATCAACAGGATAGATAAACCCTTAACCAAACTAACTAAAGGGCACAGAAACAGTATCCAAATTAACAAACTCAGAAACAAAAGGGAGATAAGACAACAGAACCTGCAGAAATTTAAAAAAAAATAATTAGCAAAACCTACTACAAAAGCCTGTACTCAACAAAACTGGAAAATCTAGATAAAATGGATGATTTTCTAGACATGTTACAAAGTTAAATCAAGATCAGGTAACCTATCTAAACAGTTCAGTAAGCACTTTGGAAATAGAAATAGTTATTAAATCCCCCACCCACCCCCAAAAAGCCAGGGCCAGATGGTTTTAGTGCAGTATTCTATTAGATCTTCAAAGAAGAGCTAATACCAATACTCCCCAAGCTATTTCACAAAAGAGAAACAGAAGGAACGCTACCTAATTCATTCTATGGAGCCACAGTTATTCTAATACTTAAGCCAACAAAGAAAAAGAACTTCAGGCCAATTTCACTTATGAATACTGATGCAAAGATTCCAGATAAGATTCTCAAAAACTGAATCCAAGAACAGATCAAAAGCATCTTTCTCCATGATCAACTAGCCTTCATCCCGTGGATGCAGCGATAGTTCATTACACAAAAATCATTCAACATAATACACTATATAAACAACATGAAGAGAAAAAAAATCACATGGTCATCTCATTAGATGCTGAAAAACACTTCAACAAAATAAAACATTTCTTCATGTTAAAAGTCTTGGAGAGATCAGAAATTCATGGCACATATCTAAACATAATAAAAGCAATTCACAGTAAACCAACAGCCAACACCAAATTAAATGGAGAGAAATTAGAAGCAATCCCACTAAAATCCAGAAGACAACAAGGTTGCCCACTCCTTCCCTATCTATTTAATATAGTACTTGAAATTCTAGCTAGAACACTTAGAAAAAAATAGAAAGGATGGCAATAGTATACAAATTGGAAAGGAAGATGTAAAAGTACAACAAAAATATCACTATTTATAGATGATATGATTCTATACATTCCAACACCAAAATTCTACCAGAGAATTCCTACAGCCAATAAACAACCTCAGCAAAATGGCAGAATATAGAATTAATTCAAACAAATTAGTAGCCTTCCCTTACACAAATGATAAGCAGACTGAGAAAGAAATTAGGGAAACAACATCCTTCACAATGGCTAAAAATATTTTAAAATATCTTGGTGTGAACCTTACAAAGCAATTGAAAGACCTGCATGACAAGAACTTCAAATCTCTGAAGAAAGTAATTGTAAAAGACCTCAGATGATGGAAAGATCTCCCATTTTCATGGATTGGTAGGATTACCATAGTGAAAATGGCCATCTAATTAAAAGCAATCTACAGATTCAATGCAACCCTCAACTAAATTCCAACTCAGTTCTTCTCAGAGATAGAAAGAGCAACTCTCAACTACATATGGAATAACAAAAAAACCAGGATAGCCAAAACAATTCTCAACAATAAAAGAAAATCTGGGGAAATCGCCATCCATGACTTCAAGCTGTAGTACGTGTACCGTCATGCAGTGATGACAAAGATTGCATGGTATTTGAACAAATACAGATAGATTGATCACTGAAATAGAATGGAAGATCCAGGAAAAAAAACCATACACCTATGGATACTCAATCTTTGACAAGGAAGCCAAAATCATACAGTGAAAAAAAATAAAGCATATTCAATAAATGGTGCTGGTCTACATGGCTGTCAGTATGTAGAAAAATGAAAATATATTCATATATGTCGCCTTGCACAAAGCTAAAGACCAAGTGGATGAAGCACCTCAACATAAAACCAGATACACTGAATCTAATAGATGAGAAAGTGGTAACTAATCTAGAATTCATTGACACAGGGGGAAATTTCCTGAACAGAATACCAATGACTCAGGCTCTAAGATCAATACTGATAATTGGGACCTCATGAAACTGAAAAGCTCTGTAAATTAAAAAAAATGTCAATAGGACAAATTGGCAAACTTCAGATTAGGAAAAATAATCTTCACTAAGCCTACATCTGATAGAGGGCAAATATCCAAAATATATAAAGAACTCAATGACTTACCCTCCAGAAAACCAAATAACCCAATTAAAACATGGGAGAGCTAAACAGAGAATTCATGACTAAAGAATCTCAAATGGCTGAGAAGCCCTTAAAGAAATGTTCAAAGTCCTTAGTGATCAGGGAAATGCAAAACAAAATGACCCTGAGATTTCATCTTACATGGACCAGAATGGCTAAAATAAAAAAAACTCAATTGACTGCACATGTTGGCAAGAATGTGGAGAAAGGGGAACACTCCTCCATTGCTGGTAGGATTGCAAACTGGTACAACCACTCTGGAAATCAATCTGGAGGTTCCTCAGAAAATTGGAAATAGATCTACCTGAAGACTCAGCTATACCATTCCTGGGCATATACCCCAAGATGCTCTACCATACCACAAAGACCCATCATCCACTATGTTCATTGAGCCTTATTTGTAATATCCAGAAGCTGGAAACAACCGAGATATCCCTCAATGGAAGAATGGATACAGAAAATGTATTTCAATTACACAATGGAATACTATTCTGCTACTAAAAATGAGGACATCATAAATTTTGCAGGCAAACGGATGGAACTAGAAAATATCATCCTAAGTGAGATAACCCAGACCCAAAAGGACATGTATGGTATTTACTCACTGGTAAGTGGATATTAGCCAAAAAGTACAGAATACCTAGAATACAACCAACAGGATTTAAGAAGTGTAACAGGCAGAAAGGCCCAAGAGTTGATGCTTCAATCTCACTTAGGAGAAAAAAAATAATTACTAGTGTCAGACGGAGGGAGGTACCTGGCTGGATAGGGGGAGGGAACAGAATTAGGTATGGGTGAGGGGACAGGAGAGAAGGCCAGAAGGCAAGGAGAATAAATGGAAATATGCAGCCTCGGGGTAGGAGGTGGGGGTATCCTGTAAAAAGTGCCAGAGACTGGGAGGTGAGAGACTCTCAGGACGGACTCAATGGAGGTGACCTTAGCCAAAATGCCAAACAAATCAGAGAGAGAACTCAGAGTCATCCTCTAGAAGATATACAGAGCCTTACATGGAGAGACAGTGTTACTAACCTAGAGTCAAAATTTCTGACCCAGAACTGTTCCTGTCCCAAACAACTGCAGAGATAAAAATGGAGAAGAGACTTAAGACAGGAGCCTAGCATGATTGCCCTCCCCTCTGGGAGGCTCTACCAGCAGTTGACTCGAGACAGATACAGATACTTATACCCAACCACTAGACAGAGTTAGGGATCCCTCTGGTTGAATTAGGATTGAAGAAGCTGAATTGGGAGGTTAACCTCATAGGAAGAACAGAAGTCTCAACTAACCAAGAACCCAGGGAGCACTCAGAGCCTGAGCCACCAACCAGACAGCCTACATGGGCTGATCCGAGGCCCTGGAACATATGTAGCAGAGGTCTGCCTGGTCAGGCCTTAGTGGGAGAAGATGCAGTTAAATCCTTGAGAGACTTGAGGCCCCATGGAAGGGGTAGCTTTGATGAGGGGAAAGGGGGAAGAAGAGTGGGATGGGGAACTGTGGAAGAGGGGATCTGGAAAGGAGGCAATGGCTGTAATGTAAATTAAGAAAAAATATAAGAAGTAGTCCAATGTAGTCAACCTGGCACTAAATTGATGCTTTCAATGTACCAGAATATATAGCATATATACACCTTGAGTAAGAGTACTTAAATAGGAAACTGTTTCCATAATAGCACTGATTCATTTGACCAAGAATCAAATGATTGAAATGAGACCAGTCCTCATAATCACCACTATGTAAAATGTTCTTCCTTTAGCTGAGCTGCTATTGTTCTCCAGATAGAAGAGTCTTCCCTCCAAATACACCAACATTCCATTGACCAGAGTTAAGACTGGCTACCTTGTGCTCTTCATTTCCTCATTCAAATGGTTAAGGAAGGAGTTTCGGTGTTAGCAGCAGTGATTTACCTAGAATACCAGGTAGGACATGTTGTGCTGCTTCTTCACCATAGAGGTCAAATCCAAGGGAGGACATAGGGTATCTGTTGGTGTTACCAACATTGAGAGAGGTCAATGGAAATCTGTTACAACCTAAAGCAGCAACAATGACAAGTGGCCCAGACCATTAGAGTACGAAGGTATGGATCCACCTTCCCAATGAACTAATCAAGACTTGCTGAGGTGCTTGCTGAAGATAAAGGAAAATAAAACTTTTAGCATGAAAAATAATTATAAATACCAGCTAAGAATGTATGACCAGTTATGGAAACAGTAAGTGTAGTTGCCATGGCTGTTTCTGTCCTATGCTATTATGCATGTCTATTAAGCATATATTTGTATATTATTGACATAATATCAGCAGTTAAGGGCTGTTAAATATATATATATATAACCATATTATTAAAGAACTAAGCTTTCCTCAAAGCACATTCCCACCTATTATGGAAAAGTATGTTTTCACTTGTACATGAAATAGTTATATCATATTAGGTGGAATCTTGACTTTTAAATTTTTATTTGAAATCTAAGCATAGCATAAAGAGATGTGGTTGGGTACCAAGCTAACATGATGTCAAATTTGAAGATAAATCTATTTAAAAAAAAATATCTTATATGCTTTGAGAGTTCCAGACATATATTCATATTCAATGCATTTTTTATCATACCCACTTTCTACTCCCTCCTCAAATTCCTTTTAGAAACCCCAACCTAGCCCTTCATTTTTAAAAATCGCTTGTTGAGTCGAATTAGTCCTGCCTTATGTCCATAGGGATAGGCCATCTGCTAGAGCATTGTACCTGGGAAAATAGATTCTCTCCCCTCACCCCCAACTGTCCATCTCTTCTCAGCTAAGAGTGCAGCCTCATGAATCCCTCCTATATCATTGTTAGAATATTCAACTGTCTAGATCTTGTGCCAGGACCAACAGATACTAAGAGATTAGGAATTCAATGACTTGCCCTACTCAGAAAACACTACTTGACAGCAGCCCTCATGTACTTCTAACACGTATAACCCTTCTGCCCCTTCTTATGTGATGTCACACTGAACCTGAGCACTCCACAGATATATTCTCTACTCTGTGACTGACCATAAGTCTGTTTACTGATCTCTGTCCACAGAAAAATGAAGGTTAATTTTTATATTCCCATTCATTTCCCTGATATTTCCATAATTTAATTTTTCCTGACAGCAATATACAACTCCTTTGTGTATATGGGCCGCTTCTTTCTATTTTAAATTCATCAGCTAATAGGCATCTCAGCTGTTTTCATCTCCTAGTTATTGTGATATGGCAGATATATTTCTAATTCCCATAGTGGATGCACCATTTATGTCCCCAGCTAGACCGAATACATGGTCCTCATTCTTCACATGCTCACTCTCATTTGTTTCATAATGTTACTCTCCTTGATTGAGGTAGCATAAAAATTAAAAATAGTTTTAATTTGCACTTCTCTGATAGATGAGAATAGTGAAAACTTTTTTAAAAAATTTCTTAACCGTTTATCTTTCTTTTGGAGAACTCTGTTGGTTCCTTGTTCTGCTTTTAATTTGGCTATTTTCTTGGTTTTTTTTTTTTTTAATTATCTGGGGGTTTTGTTGTTGTTGTTGTTGTTTTTGTTTGTTTTCTTTTGTGTTTTGATTTTTAGTTTTTTGTTTGTTTGTTTTGAGTTCTTTAAATATTCAAAACACGTATCCTGTGTTACATGCATAGCTGGCAGAGACATTTTTCCTATTCGGTTGGTTAACAACTCAATAAACTAAAAGTTTCCTTTGCAGTTCATATCTTTGCAATTTAATGTGATCCCACTTATTGATTGTTGCTCCTATTTTCTGCATAACAGAGGTCTTATTTAAAAGTTACTACAGGATACATCCCAAAGTTTACTTCTTACTCTTTCTGGAGAGAGTTTGGAGTTTCAGGTATAACATTGAGAACTTTGATCCATTTGAAATGAATGGGCAAAGGGGGTCATTTCATACTAAGCAAAGAAACAATCAATAAAGAGGAAATTAGAATTATAAATAAATACACACCAAACAAAGGGTCATCTAATTTCATCAAACAAATGCAACTTGATTTAAAATAGCAGATTACCTCCAATGTAGTACGAGAGGATGAATTCAACACCAGACTTTCATTGCTAAATAACTGGACAAATTTTTAGTAAAGAAATGTTATAATTTCAGGACATAACAGATCAAATTGTGTAATAGACATCTACACTGTGTTCCACTCAAACACTACAGCATCCTTAGCAGCCATTGGAATCTGTTTAAAAGAGATCACATGTTTGGACACAAAGCATGTCTCAACAAAATCAGGAAAGCTGAATGAACATTCTTTATTCTATCTTACTACATAGGATACATCTAGATATCAACAGTTGGCATTTAGTCTAGGCTCTACCCCACAGTTACCTGGCAACAGCCAGGAGGTGTGACTGACTCACTATAAAAGGGGCTGCTTTGCCCCTCCTCTCTCTTGCTTTCTTGATCTTGCTCTGTCCTCCTGCTCCTGAGCTCGCTCTCTCTCTCTCTCTCTCTCTCTTTCTCTGTCTCTACTCCTTCAACTCCCCTCTCCATGCCCTGAATAAACTCTATTCTATACTATACTGTCATGAGACTGGTCCCTCAGGGAGAAGGGATGCCTCAGCAAGGGCCCTGCAAAGGCATCCCCTTCTCCCACATCTCACTGAACTGTCAACAAACATATTCCTTCTCTCTTTATTTTTATAACATACAACATCAATAGCAAGAGAAATTATAGAAGATGTATAAGGTCATGGAGATTGAATCATGTCTGAGTCATTTAAAAAAATGAGAAGGAAATAAAACAATTTCTGCAATCCATTGAAAATGAAAATACAGTTGACTCAAGCTTGTGGAATTCAATAATGTCACGGGAATTTTATTTTAAGTGCTTACTTAAAAAAAAAAAAAGATTCTACATAACCTTAAGGAAAAAGGAAAACAAACAAAACAAACTGAATGGTAGTAGATAAGAAGAAATAACAGAGGTCAAGCTACAATTATATGACAGTAAACACTGTTGTCAGCTGAGTAGATCTGGAACAAACTATGAAATTTGCCTTTGGGTAGGTTTGAGAATATTCCCTGGAAGGAATAATGAGGGCAGAAAACCTTCAAGTGGTCAACATCTAGTAGCTGCAGTGAGCAAGAAGTCCAAAGAAAGGCAATGATGCTTTGCTTGTTTGCCTGTGTCTCCTTGGCAAGTGTGTCTATCCTGTGGTTGTTCCTGTTTCTAATAACCTTCAAGGACATTAAAGCTTCTTTTGCTTTGCAATACCAACTAGTGTTCTCCAAGACTCTTTTAGGCTTTTCATGACACAGTAAAATTTCTGTTGTATCCAAATTAATGTTACCGGGTTCTCAACCTCCCCAGCACGTAAAAGTCCCTTATCATGCAAGCTAATATAATAATTCTCTTTTCATAATATATATTCTTTTTATTTGTTCTATTCTTCTAGACTTTATAGCCTAGAGTATTCTAACTAATATATCTGTAATCACACACTAGACTAAATGCATACAGATAGAGTTTAAATGTAGTATTTAAAGCTAAAATACTTAGCTGTCCATATAATGGCAACATATAAAACTGTGTAGTATATTATTTCGAGACACATGAAGGTAGGATGTCATTAAGACAGTAAAGAACAATATCAGAGGATTTGGAAAAGTAAGAGTTTGATTCTTGCGGTGAAATTAAAAGTCCAAAAGTGAAATTAATAGGTCCAGAATATTTAGAAGATTTCAAAACTACTTATTGGGTTTTAATTTCTTACTCGTATAGTAAGAGCATTTATGCTATGCCTTGAGCATTCCTAGAATAATAAATATATTTTATTTGAGCTTGTGCTAATGATGTGTTATTTTACATGAAAATATTCTTCAAACAGAAAGCTAGTTGTAATAGAAATCTTTGAATAATTACCCATTCATGTGGATAACATTATGTTAGGTTCTTGACACATTAAAATAAATACAAATATTTACAAAATACCTCGAAACATTCTTAGTTTATGTGTATTTACTTTTTAATGAAGTAGCTTGTCAAATAACTAAGATATTTAAGATAATAAAATGGCTTTTGTCATTTCATCAATAGTTGGTATAGTCTTGCTTTAATTGATTTTTGGACCAAGCTAATTTTATGCTTGAGAAACAGACAAATTCAGGCTAAAACTTCAGCAGTTCTCAATTAGTCTCTGACTTATTAAAATTAGCAGTGGAGGCAAGAAGATAGAAGAAGGAACAGTGTCAGCAACTGAAAGTTGTTTAACAAGATTTACGAAAAGGCAAGAAAATGTGTTTCACGAGTAATAAGGACTCAGGCCGAATGACTACATTTTAGTTATTTTATTTTTTACTATTTATTTATGCGTTTATATTATGTGTATGTGTGTGTGATTGAGTGTTGGGGAGCACACAAGTTACACATGAATGCAAGAGCCCATAGACATCAAAAGAGGGTATCAGATCCCTTGCAACTAGAGTTGCAGGTAGCTATGAATATCATGTGTACACCAGGACTCAAACCTGGGTCTTCCTTAAGAACAATAAGCACTCCTAACTATTGAGATGTTTCTCCAGTCTGAAAATGACTTAATTTTAGAAATGTTCTTGGACCTAGAGAATAGTATATATGATTATTTGAAATGTAAATCTTAAAATATCAATGATGAAATTTACTGTGAAATCTGAGGCAGAAGATGATTTATAGGTAATATGTAAAATGCAGTGATCTCATTGCTACTTTTAATAACGTCATTCCAAATGCACAATGAGATAAGTTTCACTGAATTATGAATGCTGGGGCAATTAGACATAGATGTTTTTATTACAACTGGAAAGTGACAGTTGTAAAGACACTGTATATTATATCTCTTAATGTTAGGAGTACATAAAACCCTAAGAAGAACAACTTATCTTTTATTTAACTAAACATATACTTTCTATGTTTCATAAATATTTGAGCTGAATCAATGAATAATTTTCTATGTAATTTATTGATATATAAATATAATATGTACATTAAAACATATTGACAAATATTTAACTCATACACTCACACACACACACACACACACACGAGGGCCAGAGAAAATACAAATAGGATCAGAGGATAAGATCAAGGGAAATGTATTTGAGACTTTTTAATTTCATCAATAAATTGTCCAATAAACATCTTCCCATATATTGGTGTTTTTAAAACCAAAATGAAAGCATGAGTCACTATGGAGTTAATGAATGAAAGCATCAGTTAAAACTCTTGGTAAGCACTTTCACACTCTTGATAATTGAGACTGTCCATATGACCCATGGGTCAATATTATAATTTAAAACTGACTTACTATTGATGCAGGAGAAATCTGGGCTCCCTCATAGGATTATTAGTTCATTAACAAAAGAATTTCAAATGGGCTCAAATAGAAGCTCAACAATTTTACTAGAGTTAAAAAGAGTACATCCCAAAGTTGTCAAGCTGAGAGTCAGCAGCTGTGAGGAGGAATAGGAGAAAAGGGAATGCGTCCACCCTCCATGCTAGCTTGCACTGAGGTCAGACAAATAGCCAAATGGAGAAGAAGGGATCTTTAGAGCAAAATTTAAAAAGCCCACATTCTTGGGGAAACCCAAGGTATAGAAAGAAGAAAAGACAAATGATGTTTACTGTGGCTTTAAAAAGCACGAACATTGTTTCAGGTGTTCCTGCCAGGAGAAGAACAAAGAAGCTTGAAAATTTGGGGGTTAAGGGTTTCAGGTGTGTTTTTATGAATTCTCTGTAGCAAGATCTTATTCATTGTGTTTTGCTTGGTGGGCTCTTTTCACCTAGGTGAAGGGGGAGGAGCCTGTTCTGCCCTGCTGTGGCTGTGGACAGTTTGCTCTACCAGGTAGGTCCTTTTGTGGTTTATTCTTGGCTGGTATTGCTAGAAGGTAGGGGTGTGCTGCCTTCTGTAAAGCCTAAAAGTATAGCAGGAAGAGAAGAGGCATAGGGACTTGGTGGCACCATATTGGCAGGGCTGGGGTTGGGGTTGGGATCGGACAGTTTGTTAATGGTCAGATGGATTGTCTGGATTTAGATAGGGGTCAGTGCAGTAGCTCCACCAGAAAACAAAAAGGGGAAGAAGACACAGTGTCTGTCTTCAGAGCAGAAAGACCTGGATATTTTGGGTTACTTCCAAAAGCCAGTGGGCCTTGGGTCAGAGTACACTCTTTGTTTAATCTGAAGTTCAGATGTGGGTCTGTATGGGCCGCCAGTTGTGGTGTGCTTCAGCTGCATAGCCCACATAAGCACCAAATGTGGGTCTCTGTTCCACCCTGACATTGGGATGTGTGAACTCCAATAGGGCAGATAAAGTGGGAGGTGCTAGGTTGTAATTGTAACCTAAGATGGGGCCCTCAGCTGGGTGAGAAATGAGGCAGACTGGGGCCAAAACTGGGGTTCCCAAACTGGGGTTCCCAAACACCCAAATGTGGCTGGGAACCATTAGGAGTCTGAATGGGTTGTGGATTGGCAATGAGCCTGGGGCCAGGGGGAGGTGAAATCCAGCTTAGCTCAGAGGCTAATTCTGCATACAGTGGGCAGAGGGACCTTCTGAAGGCAACTTAGGTGGTGCAGCTCTGTATGACGAAAGCTCTCCCGCCCCCGCCCCCGCCCCCACCAGGGCAGTTCTTGATGAGGGAAACAGTCCTTACTTGTACAAATTGTTTAACCGTAACGGGAAATGGATGCATACAACTTACTCAAGGTGCGCCAGAGATTAAACAGTCTTTGCAGGAGAGATTGTCAGGGAAGGGAAGCTTATTGGCTAAACCCTTCGGGTCAGCACATCGAGATACCTCATTAGGATGGAGAACTCTGTGCTCTGTGCTACATGACTAGTGGTCAAGATTCCCATGTCAGGTGTCGTGGTCACGTGCTCCAGGACAGGAACCAGGCTGGGAGTAAATGAAATGCCTACCATTGTCGGATACATTTACTGGGGCTTCTGAATCTGCTCAGCCTTCCCTGTTTTTTTTCTGGCGACATGGTTCCACTTGCCCCACAGTTTCCGGCATAATTCAGAAAAGCATGCCAAGTTAAAACCTGCATGACGGGTTGGGTCCTGGAGTCCTTTCAACCCTGGAAGCTATTGCACCAGAGATGAGACTTTGTTAATCAAAAAGTACAGTATCTCAGAGAATTAAAACATGCAGTCTATCTGGAAATTACACAGTGTAGTATCTCTTTAAATTACTATTCTAATTGTTTCTTTAGCATAGCGTAAAGTGAGCCTTCCTTCCCCGAGGCAGCCAATTGGCCAAGTGAATGAACCAGACTAGCTTGAATGGTAGGCTTCCACCCAGGTTAGAGACTTCTCTCCATTAATGGAATGTATGTTAAAAAATGCTGCAGTAAGAGTGAAATGAAATCTGTGATGTATTCATATATACATTATGCATATGTATATGATGTATATGTATATTATGTATATGATGTATATGTTCATCTAATAATATACAGTATATTTTTCCTGAATGAGAGTTTATCTAGGATACTAGGATGTGGAAAAATGGCTTTAAGATTTCTGGGGAGGGGCTGGAGAGATGGCTCACTGACTGCACTTACAGAGGTCCTGAGTTCAATTCCAAGCAACCACATGGTGGCTCACAACCGTCTGTAATGGGATCCAGTGCCCTCCTCTGGTGTGTCTGAAGAGAGCAATGGTGTACTTATATACATAAAATAAATAAATCAATCTAAAAACAACAACAACAACTTCTGGGGCTTCACAGAGTAACAACTTTATCTTCCCAAAGTTTTCCATATACAAGACGGGTTCCCACGTCTAGTGGGAACAGACATTTGAAAAAGTAATGAGGAAACATAAAAGGTTTGCATGCTCAGAACTCAACTGTGTTGATATGTAAAGTCCTTTGTCTTTATGAGATTTCATGTATTTTTCTTTCTTACAAATTTTCTTCTTTAGTCAACGATAAGAGACTGTTTGCTAGGTAAAGAACTTCTTAAATTTTTATTTATGTATGTATTTATGTGACTGTGAACTGGGAGTCATCTGTATGTGTGCCGGTGGGAGTCAGAAGGCAACGTAGGTGGGCCAGGCCCTGTCTGCCACCACAGTACGGGAGACAGAACTGCAGTAGTACGGGTTGCACAACAGCTTTTCTTTTCCCTTGTGAGTTATCTGCTCAGCAGAGAAATATAGATTTATTTTTCTCTACTCACTTTACATCCTACTCACTGCCCCTCACAGTCACACCCTCCCACAATCCTTTCCCCCATTACCCCCATCACCTCTGAGTAGGTGGGAACTCCCAAGTGTCCCCTAACCATAACACATCAAGTCTCTGCAAGGCTAGGTGCATCCTCTCCCACTGAAGCAAGACAAGGCAGCCCAGCTAAAAGAACATATCCCTTGTACAGGCATCAGCTTTTGGGAAAGCCCCTACTTCAGTTCAAGACCCACATGAAGACCAAACTGTACATCTGCTACATATGTGTGGGGAGGGTATGTTCTTTGGTTGGTGGTTCAGTCTCGGACAGCCCCAATAGTCCAAGTTAGTTGACTCTGTTGATTTTCCTGTGGAGTTCTTATCCCCTTTGGGGCCTGCAGTTATTCATTCTATTCTTTCATAAAAGACCTTAAGCTGTATCCAATTTCTGTCTGTCTGGCTGGCTCTCTTTCTTTTTTTCTCCTTCTTTCCTTTATTCTCTCTCTCTCTCTCTCTCTCTCTCTCTTTCTTTCTTTCTTTCTTTTTGTTTAGAAACAAGGAAAGATCATGAGGGGAAGAAAGATGTTTGATAGATGGAAGGAAAGATAAGGTCATGGACTAGTTCAAGTGATGAAAGAAGGAAGCATGGTTATTTGATGAAATGAAAATAAAGAGAAGTAGACAGAGGGCGTGGGAGAGGACATGAGAAATGGAGGTAAGCAAAGCATAATGAAAACCATATGTATGAAAGTGCCAAAATAAATTCATTATGCTGTATTCTCTATTAAAAATTAATAAGATAAGAAACACACACAGAGAGAGAGAGAGAAAGAAAGAGAGAGAGAGAGAGAGAGAGAGAGACTTCATAAACCACAAACCAAGTAACCCTAAATTCCAGAAAAGGTTGGTAAAATACATTGAGGAAAGCCACTGATTATGGGAAGAACATAACCATACAGTTTTCGTGGAAAAAAATAAATGTTACCAATCTAGTTTATCTAATTCTACAAGAAAACAAAACCCTGTTTCCCTATAAGAGTAACATCAAGACTGAACCAAATGTGAAGATTTCAAAGGTAAAGGACAACCTGGAAAATAAAGAGACTTTAGACACTCAATAGGTAGTAAATGTATGTACCCCAAGCATTATATAAAAAATGTAAAATGTTTGACATTTGATATTTCAAATAAGTATCAAAGAAGAAGAACTCTTCAACATGGTTGATAAACTCTGTTTTTTTATCCTTCATCAGAAGGTCACTAAAATCTTGTTATTACAGAAATTCCTCTGCAGCATTCTTTCAGATTATGTTTATTTCCATTTTTATTGTCTGGCATTTGGTAGGCAAACAATGAATTTTATGAATGAATGGTTGAAAAGCATACTATCAGTCTTAAGTAATCTCTACATTGTCTGTCTCTGAGAAACTGAGATAGTACACTCACAAAATATTGTTTCTTCTGTGGAACATGGGGAGTCATTCATGATATGGATGTATAAAATAGCACAGTGAAACCTATTTTGCTAACCAAAACTTCACTTTTAAAATGGAAAAGATAATGTGTTTGCTAAGTAAAAATGGTCCCCAAATAGAATAAATATGATTCTAAATATCAAAACTCTCTTTGAAAAAAGAATACACATGGAGGGACCCATGGTGCTGGCCACATATGTGACAGAGGAGGGCCTTGTTAGCCATCAGGGGGAAGAGAGGCCCTTGGGCCTGAAAGTGTTAGATCTCCCAGTAGAGGAGAATGCCAAGGAGGGAGGACGAGAGTGGGTGGGTGGGTGGGTGGAAGAATACCCCCATAGTGGCAGGGGGAAGGGGGAGGAAATGGGGAGGTTCCAAAGGGGAGATCTGGAAAGGGGGAAACATTTGAAATGTAAATAAAGTAGGAAAAAAATAATAATAAAAAAAATAAAATGAAAAAAGAAAGAAAAAAGAAAAAAGTCAATACTCTGGATATAAGAGAGAAGTTGTTAGTTTGAACCAAGTAACCAGAGCATTTATTGTGATTTATTCATTGTTTATGAAGTACAAACTTAATTCATAAAATTTTATTTTATTACAAGAGAAGAAAACACCTCTTTATACAGGTGACACTGTATAGATACAGACCCAAAGCATTCAAAAGTTTCACGTTATTCACGTAGCTATAAATTAGATTGGCCATAGAAAAAACTATATATAATTACATTTTAATTGTAGAAGAACATTCCAAGTCATCTTTTTTATTATTTTCAAGCTTTTGATTTTAAATAATATTTGTATATCCTTCTCAATTACTTTAACTACAAAAAAACTAAGTGATAAATAATAACAAATAATTTATTATTTTCTTCTGCTTTTTCTGTGCAGTGGTAAAATAGGTAAAATAATACTCTAGTGGAAAATCTCAGGCTGTAAGTTGAGCTGCCTTATTAAAATGCTAAGAATGCTAAAATATAAAAGAAGAATGAAAGCAAGTTTGGGCAAGTCTTTCGACAGCTTGTGGTAATCTATCGAAATATATAATTAAAATACCTCCTCAAAAACAAAGACATGCACTATATTTTAACTGCTTCCTTTACAATGATTCTAACCCCAGACCAATATGTATTCACAATGGAACACTCAGGTTTTAGTGTTTGTAATTAGCAATTACAATTAAAATAACCACCTAAATTGTACAACTTCTCTGCAGAAATCTTGGCTGAATCAGTCTCCACAGCATGAGGCTCTTAGAGATGCTGGCACTAGAGTAAAAACCACCCAGGGGCTGACTATTGACCATCTCTGTTGTTCATTTTCTGCTAGAAGATAGCACAAGGTTTCAACTACTTATATTGCATTATTTAAGGACTCTTTCAAACTTTCAATTTTTTCTTTATGTTTTGTTAAAGAGCAAAGTGTAAACAACCAAATAAAATACGATGACAATAATGAGAAAGAGGTGATTAGAAGAAAATCAAAAGCCAGGTAGATATAAAAAATAATTATGTTAAAATATAATAGATTTTTTTTTTTAAGTTTCATTTTTAATATTGTGCTTTGGAGCAACTCCAAGGCCCCAGACATGTTAACCAAATTATTTATCCTTACACTCTATCTACATATTTTAAGGCATTAATTTGTCTACATTTTCTTCATCAATTGACCTGTTCATAGTTCCTTGGATTATTTTTACAGATTGACAATTATGAATAATGCTGTGATGAGCAAGGAGAAACTACAAGACACAGTGAAGCAAGACAGTCCCAGAACAACAAATGCATATGACTCCATTTATAACATAATTATGATATTCGAACCCACAGGGGCTCAGATACAATTGCAATTGCCAGTAGCTGGGGGTGACACAATGGATAGCTGCTCTGGAGTTACACTGCTGTTAGTGAATATGTTGTAGAAAACTACTGTACAGCACTGTCTTGGTTCAGTTTGCTATAAACGATCACTATAGACGTCGTGGTACAAACAACAAATATTCATTTGTTCCAGAAGTCTGTGATCAGAGTACAAAATAGTACATTGTACTGAGCACCATCTTAGATTGATGAATTCTTGTGATTCAGTCATGGTAGAAAGAACTAGAAATATCTCTGAATGTTCTAAAGTCAAGTCATTAATTTCATAGATGAAATGGAGCTTTACCCTTGAAACCTAATTAGTTTTCAAAGATACTAACCGCTAAATGGGGTGACAGGGATATAGGGACGTTTAGTCATAACAGTTCTATAGGTAACAATTATTGTGAGCATCAAACTTTGTTTTAAAATGATCGATCTTATTTTAACAATTTCCACTTCAAAACACAAAAGCAAACTGCACTAACTTTAAAAAAAAATAGTATAGATGATTAACCATACTTATATTGATTGTTGTGTTGATGTTATTGGCCTATCTGTTAAACTCACTAAGCTGTGCATAAATACATGCATCTGTGTGTTCATCTATTATGCCTCCATATATATGAGCATGTTGGCAGATACCTATGAGAAAAATAAAGTTTTCAAGATGTGGAGTGTGTAGTGTGTGCTAGACCAGCCTGGTCTACTTGAGGCCATGCCTCAGAAAAGCAAAATAAAACATACAAACTTTGTACTTCAGTCACACTACTAAGGAAAAAAATTAAATGAAGCACAGCTTTAGTATTCACCAATTTCTGCAAAGTAACTTTGCTGATTTGCACTGAAGATTCAGGACCATACTTAATTTGCTGCATACTCTTAGCACACCCCATTGTACTATTGTCTCAGGATCCATTCAAATGTAAACCCATGTTGTGTCTTAGTATTTAACTCCAAAGCTGCTATTTTGTGTCAAAATTACATTTAGAAGGGATCAACACATTATTGTTGTACAACATTCACTGGTTCAATAGGATTCCTTTGCATAGATTATCATAATGCATTTTAATCAAACTGTGTTCTCAGCATTTCTTCTATTTTTCTCCAAATAATACACTTGCATGCTATAATTAAAGTTTAATGATTATTCAAGAATTTCCTGAGAAATATTCTAGAAAGTAATTTTAAATTTTTTGGAAATAAACATTTTGGTATTTTGATAACATTTTACTGAGATTTGAACATCTTTACCTTATGTGCAACTCTGCCTTGGCTTTAGATGTTTTATATGTTGGAATGAAAGCAGCCCACCTCTCAGAAAAATCTATCACTGTACAGATGAAATATTGTTTTCTTCATCATTTCCTTACTGTATTCAGAACTATAAAAATTTAAATAGATTATCAGATAATTATGACTTTTTATCATTTTTAGATATTATCATTTGCTTCTTTTACTACACTGTAAAAACAGATCCTCTATTTTTCTGTTACTGTAATGCATTGAAGTTTTAAGAAATATAGTGTTGTCGTTTGGTGTCATGACATGTATACACAAGTATACTCACACAAGAGAGGGAACCAGGGATAGACAAAAGATAACAGAGGTATCTTGAATGGGTAGATGACTTAGGTCATTTAATGAAAATCTGAATGCTGTTCATGGGGTGCATTCCTATGAGTCGTTGTAGTTTGAATCAGAATGGCCCCCATAGGCACATAGATTTGAATGTTTGATCACATGGAGTGGCACTGTTTGAGAAAAATGATGGAAACATAGTAGCTCTCTTTTCCCATTGCCTGTGAATCCAAATGTAGAACTCTGAGCTAATTCTCCAACACCATGTCTGCCTGCATGCTGCCATGCTCCCTGCCATGATGATAATAGACTATACCTCTAAAACTATAAGCAAATGCCAGTTAATTGCTTTCCTTTATAAGAGTAGTGTCACTTCACAGAAATAGAGGACTGGTTGGGGCAGTTCTTGTCAAGGAAGAGGCCATCAAATTAATACAGTTGATTGTCATTAGCCTTGGCTACTCTCCAGAGCTAGATGATGAGTTGCTGATCTTTCATGAAGGATCTAAAGAAAAGAACCTGAAACTGGGATCCCAGTTGCTTTCTTGTTGGTTAGGTTTCATAATGCTATAGATTGCTATGAAAGCAGCAGGGGCAGAAAAGGTCTTATTCATCTTATCAAAGGTGTCCTAGTTTGAGTTTCTATTGCTATGAGAGACATCATGACTATGCCAGTTCTTATAAAGGAAAGCATTTAATTGGATCTGGCTTATACTTCAGAGGTTTAGTCCATTATAGTCATGGTGGGAAGCATGACAGTTGGAAGGCAGATGTGATGCTGGAGAAGGAACTGAGAGTTCTACATCTTGATCCACAGGCAACAGAAATGAAAGTGATAATAGGCATATCTTGAGCATCTGAGATCTTAAAGCCTGCCTCACAGTGACACACACTTCCCCAACAAGGCCATACCTACTACAAGACCACACCCTTAATAGTGCTTCTTCACATGAGTCTATGTGAGCCACTTCTATTAAGCTACCATAGTAGGTAATATGTGCTCATTGTTGCAAGAGTGGCATGCCTGTTACAGGGAGGGGATAATAAACATTTTGTTTTGTTCGAAACTGAGACCAGTTTGCTGGAGGAAGTTTATGCCTGGTGCTACAGATTTGTTGTGAGGACCATGGCACAGGAGGTCAAAAAAACTCTGTTGAATGGACATATTACCAAGCAGACTTTCAAATATTGTCTTTATTATTGACTTGGACTAGTTCTGTCCTCCACTTTGGTCAGAGAAGCTTCTTTTAAAGTAAATGGCAGTTGATGCAGAGACTCATGTATGGTCAAGTGCTGAGAGTAAGTGATTGTTGAATGCTAAGTCATCAGTGATACAATGCTATCACCCCTTTTAAGGTTCAAGAGAATGTCAGAGAAAAGGGGATAAAAATGTAAACGTCTTTAAATGAGTAAAATGGCTGTGAAATGTTCCCTTCTAGTTATTCATGGCTTTGCACTCATGAACCAATAGTAACCTGGACAGATCAACATTCAGTCATTAATAGAGAAGAGAGACACAGTACCCACCCTTCCTTACTTGGCTACTGGGGTGAAGTAAAACTCTCATCAATGAAGCCACTGATGACAAAGTCATGCTTCAGTGAACAGGCTTATACCTAATAGGTGGCTTTAGGAAACTCATTGGAATATAAAACAAGAAAGAGACATGATAGTAGGAGTAAAGAACGAAATGGTAGTGTGGATGGGTATTAGATTGTGATAATACACAATGAGGTGGCAAATGTGACCAGCATATATGATACTCATAAAGAATTTGGCAAAGGATAGATTGATTTAGAGTAAAAGAAAAAGGAACTTTAGGCAAGTGAAAATCAGAAAATACTCATAATATATTCATCAAGGAAATGTACATCAAAATTTTAATAAATAATCACCTATCAAAACATTAATAGCTATATATTTTTTAAGATGTAAGATGACAAGCACTGGCAAAGAAGTA
Organism: Rhynchomys soricoides; assembly: GCA_019843965.1. Taxonomy (NCBI): domain Eukaryota; kingdom Metazoa; phylum Chordata; class Mammalia; order Rodentia; family Muridae; genus Rhynchomys; species Rhynchomys soricoides. The sequence goes on from JADRCH010000046.1 coordinate 6,262,882, forward strand.
GACAAAGCTGAAGCTTACCACTGATGGGGATGTAAATTAGTAGGACTTTACATATGTAAAGCAATATAAAGGTTTCTCAAAACTTAAAATAAGAAAATTATTTTATGACTAACAAATCCCAGTACTAGTTATATATTTAAAGGAAATAAAATGGATATGTAAAGATTAATCTTTACTTAAAGATCAAGCCAGACCCAGTGTTTCTCTCTTCTTGCTGCCATTAGATCCAGATGTAGACCTATCAGCTACCATGTTTGTCTGTGTGCCACTGTGCTCCCTGCCATGAAGATAATGGACTAAACTTCTGAAACTGTAAGAAAGCCCCAGTCAAATGCTTTCTTTTATGGGAGTTAACATAGTCATGGTTTCTCTTAAAAGCAATAGAACAATAACATTATAGAGATAGGGACAGAGAGAGATAGAGATAGAGATAGAGATAGAGATAGAGGTTGATAGATTAGACATAGGTAGATATAGATATAGTAGATAGTAGATAGAGATATAGTAGATATAGATATATATTCGTGCGCTATTTTCTAGTGAATACTGAATAATACGGTATTAAATATGTTCAAAGAAAATTCTATGATTTTAATTGATAAAAATTTACCAGCGTTTTAACTTAATGTTCATAAGTAGTAGAATATGTATAAATATTTCATTTGGAGAAACGCTGCTTTATTATTATCATCAAAATGTAGGAACTACATACAGGCTATAGTATATCACATGTTAACTCAGTTATCAAATCTTCCAATATGACAGTGCTTTTGGAAACACCTAAGTGCCCATGTCTATTGTCTACGTACATTAAAAAATTTGATCAAAGATTCAAACTTCCATTTGTAACACCACACACTCAATGGTTTCCTAAATTATGATGATAATGTTGAATGTTTCATGCAGAGCTTAGGTTACTGATAGCTTTGTAAAGCATATAACATATAGTAATTCTAATGTTCATTCTAAAGACAGAAATATTGCAAAAAGAAAATATTTGACTTTTAACCGGTAAATATGATATGTATTCATTAACTATTGATATTACTGGTGTAGACCATTAAATGTGTGTGTGTGTGTGTGTGTGTGTGTGTGTGAGAGAGAGAGAGAGAGAGAGAGAGAGAGTTATTTTTATGTCTTTTATTGCTCTGTAGTAATCTATATTGATAAAAGTATACAGACATTTTTTTGAAAACCTTACATTACCACTATTTTAACCTTCTCAGTGTTTTTAGGGACTCGTGTTGTCCATCATTATTTTCTCAATATAATTACTTAACTTGTAAACTAAAATTAATTGCCAAACTACCCTTTTGAATGTTAAATTTAAATTGTATTTTCCATACCTCAGTATAATCTAAAACCTTCATTATATGTTACCTAGATGAAAGAAGAAATATATTCTAATGAGAAGGCACATCACTGTAAATTTTCATTACAGTAGAAACATGAATGATTTCGGCAGATGAAATGCATGAAGAAGTTTGAAATTGGGGCTAAAGTGTTCCCTTCTTTTTATTCTCCCAGAAGAGCTGTCTTTGGTAGAATTTATAAAGCCTGGGCTGGATTTATGTAATTAGTTGGTTACAAGCCATCCATCCCATAGGTCAAGCCAATTAAAGGATAACTAAGGGAGACATGACTCCAAACAGTGGCAGATGGCACAGGGGCACTAATGCTCAATAGAGGAGGGAGAACAGAGTCACATCGATTATAACTTTGAACAGAAAGAAAATTAGCTGTTGACCAGTTTCAACTCAGTGCTTCTTTGCTTTTGGCTTTGAGACCATATACCGTTTGGGGATGCTTCATGTTCAGTGTGCTCTTCAGTGGGTAGGAAGAGGAAAAGGCCTAAGTCACAGGTGTTATTTTTTTCATTGTAACTCTCCTGGCTTCTAGGATTTCTTATTGGTTTCCTTAAAATCTTTACCATTTTTACTTACTGAAATATCTATTTCCTACTTGAGATATGTGAGCATTGAGCCTTGAAATACAGGCAGACATCAAATGGGAATAGTCTTTTGACTAAATAATAAAATTACTTCAATGTATATTAAACTGCATTTATTAATGACAACCAATACATGACAATGCAAAAGTTCCTCTATAAATATATAGGAAACAATAGAGAACTTTATAGTAGAGAGATAGTGAAAGTGTGATTATTCATAATTTAACAAAGTCCCTTGTTTGTATCAATTAATGGTTTTCAAATTAGAGTGTTGAGAATAGAAATTGACAGTCTCACAATTGTATAGATGTTTGTTGCTTAATTAAAAGTCCATCAAATACTACTTCAGGATTAACTTTAGACTGAAAAACAATTTGCTTTCAACCCTGATGGGATTTCAATCCATTCTGCAGTTTATTCCCCTGGTTCAGCCCTGCTCCGTTGCCCATTTTAAGAATTAATTTGTTGAATCTTAAACTTCAAATGGTAGAAAATTGAACATTTTTAAAAAGGTCCTTTAAAAAGATTTTGTTTTGTACCCAAAACATAGCTATCTTTAAAAATACATAGTACAGTAGACATTTTCTTTATTTCACCCTTTGCTACTAACTTGTTATGTCATTGTAAACACATGATTCTACATCTCTGGATGTCAGTTTTCTTTACTGCTAAATGATAAAAGAGTATGGGAGGGTTGTTCTAATCTTTTTAATTTTCTTCTACTGTGATTGTTTTCTAAATTACTTTTTATGTTAGCATACAAAGCAATAGGTGTCATGATGGCATAGACATGAATGTTTTAACTGTTTTCAGCCATTTACCTCCCCCATTGGCCTTCATTTGCCAGTCCCCATCTTGCTGATCTTTTTCTTTGATGACTAATCTACATGGCCGATTTGACATACCTGGAAAGAGAGAAACTTAATTGAAGAACTGATTGCATTCATAAGTTTGGCCTGTGGGAATATTTTTGGTTGATGATTGTTTAAGAAGTGGGGGAGGGGCCGGGCAGTGGTGGCGCATGCCTTTAATCCCAGCACTCGGGAGGCAGAGGCAGGAGGATTTCTGAGTTCGAGGCCAGCCTGGTCTACAGAGTGAGTTCCAGGATAGCCAGGGCTACACAGAAAAACCCTGTCTCGAAAAACCAAAAAAAAAAAAAAAAAAGAAGTGGGGGAAGGACAGCTCACTGTGGGTGGTACCATTCCTTATCAAGTGGGCCTAAACTGTACAGGAAAGCTAGCTCAGCAGGCTATAGTTAGCGAGCATTCCTACTTTATCTTGTGCTTAACTTCCTTTGATGATGGACTATAGCCTGTGTAAGCAAGTAAACCTTTTCCTCTGAAAATTGATACTTGATCATAATGTTCATCGAAGTAAGAGAAAGTAAACTAGGGCATCATCCTTCCTCCACTGAGAGTTCTTGATGTTGCTTTAAAGTAATATTTATTTTTTTTAGCCTCTTCACTATTTAAGATTTCTTCTTCTTAAGATTTCTTTTTATGGTACACACACACACACACACACACACACACTCACACACACATATACATACATGCTAAAATGTAGATTTAGTATTTGAGAGAAACATGCCTATTTGATGATTTAACATTTCAGAGTCAATTATTACTCCTCCTCCTCCTCCTCCTCCTCCTCCTCCTCCTCCTCCTCCTTCTTCTTCTTCTTCCTCCTCCTCCTCTTTTATTTTTTAAGCTTGGCAAAAAATAAAATGAAGAAACAAGGAGAAATTATTTAATGGGGTACAAGTAGGTGAAAAAATGATTTTTAAAAGCCACAATAAATTCTCTTTTCAACAAGCAAAGCAGATGGCTACAAATTATGACTTGTGTAAGTTGCCTCTTTATATGCATCTCCTCTTGAGGGCTAAACTGGAATCATTAACATCCCATCATTACCCTGACTCCTCAAGCTCTCAGCATCTTTGTTTTTGCACTTGCAACTGAATTGTTTGCATCACACAGGCATTGTTCTCCAGCTCAGTTCGGTGGGGACTCACTAGATACTTGTTAATTCTTGAAGACATTAGTTCCTGCATACACAAAACACTGTGTTTGCAATGTTTAGCTAGGTTGACAAACTGAGTCTCCTAAGAACAAAGGATTTTGTTAGGAAAGAGGAAGAACTCTGTGAAAATAATTTTTACTTTTCAAAGAGTGGTAGTTGAATTGACAAATACGTAAAGTAAATTTACTGATGTTTTACAAATGTTTGATGGGGTAATAGTCATATTCTAGTTACTTTATTCCCTTCTAGAGATGGATGAGTTTGTTGGTTCTTCATGAGCTTGCATATGACTTTGAACAAAAGCAATGTGTTATTGTGTCCACCAGTGGACAAAGACCAAATGATATTTCTACTTTAAGAGAAAAAAAAAATGCAAGTAACAAAATTAAAGTGGGTGACAGAAATACTGTAGAAGAATTATTTCATTTCCAAAACTAAAGGTGGGTGGATGAGGCTTCTGTCACATCTCTATATTTACAGTGGAGAGTCCATTGTAGGCAGTCTGTTGAAAATGACAGCATTTCTATCAAGCTCCCCATCAGCTGCCGCTGGCTGGAATAGGAATTATCATCCTTCACTGGGCTGTCTTGCTTTATGATATCAATTAGCAAACAATCTGTTTTGTTGGCACAAGATAAAATTAGGATGCAAAACAGAGGGACTGTGAAGCAAAACATTTTTCAGGGAGAGAGCTGTTGTGCTGAAGCATGGGAGGAAAAGAGGCTGTCATTTTTCTGTCTGTCAGTCTTTCTTTAATTTGTCTCTGATGTCAGACTACTGATCCTAATACACGAAATAACGTTATCAGCTTTGATGCTGCTGAGCTATTTAGGATGCTAATATCTGAGTTAGAAATATAAATCTTGCATTTCTTTTTCACGGTTTTTTTTTTTTTTTGTAACTCTTGAAATTATTTTTTTTTAAACCCTACTTATTCTCCTTCAAATACATTTAAAGAATCACATTTCACATAAAGCAGAAAACAAGGCACACTAGGGGGCACTAGGAAGCTACACGATTTGTTTTTGTTTTTAGTGTCCCCTACCCCAACCTTGGCAATCTCATTTGCATGTCTTTAGGGATGCAGTTACTGCTTAAGCTTATCTCTTTTAGACTACACATTTTTCTTCCTTCACTCCTTTCCTTTTTTTTTTTTTTTTTAAAAAAAAGCTCATTTGGCTCCTTTCATTGACCAGTAGAGTTCCAGACCTGTAGGTTCATTATTTTGATAAGCTTTGTCCCAGTTGGGTTGTCTGGGTGGCCTTTATGTCTTTATTGAAATCCCTGGGTCTTGTCCTATGACATTTCTGATGTCTTTTGAAAGAACGTCTCTGCAGCTGCAAGTGATTGCTGCTTAATCCCAATTTTAAGGCCTCAAAATGCATACACATTACTCCTGGGTATTTCTTTTAAGCCACATTTAAACCATGGTCTCTAGAGGTGAAAGGCGAGATGTTAAATAATCTGCCACCTGGCCTGTCCTCACATGATTGGTACCGAACACAGATTCTTCCTCTGAGGAATATACAAAAATAGCTTTTCCTAAAAGGTCAAATGAAATTTATGCTTCATGCTCAAGACTTTAGAATTTCAATTTAATTCTAAAAGTCAAAAACAATATAGAAGGATCTAAAGTGTGCCAAGTGTTATTAAGCAGAATAAACCAAGTTTTAGTTTTCTCAAAATATGTCGGTTTTTTATTACCCTTTTATTTACTAAAAATCAAATGCCTTTTCAGTTTTATGAAAGTTGGAGTATTTTTCTCTAATTTATTATTATTATTAAGATACTTCTTTTAGCTGCCCCTCTTTTGAAATGTTTGTGGTTAAAATCATTACAGTCTGTTTCAAAATGAGATCTGTCTTAGTCACTGTTCTGTTGCTGTGAAGAGACACCATGACCATGGCATCTCTTATAAAGAAAAGCACTTAATTGGGGCTTGCTTACATTTTCAGAGGTTTAGTCCATTTTCGTCATGACAGAAAGCATGGCAACACACGGGGGTATGGTGATAGAGAAGTAGTTGAGGGTTCTACTTCTGGATCGTCAGGCAGCAAGAAGAGCAAAGGCCTCTGGACTTGCATGGCCTTGAAAACTCAAAGCCTACCCTCAATGATACATTTCCTCCAACAGGGCCACATCTTCTCCAACTGTTCTTATGTAAACAACCACAAATTTTTTTCTCCAAATAGAAAGTGAACTATGAATGCTGAGTTCAATGGTAGACTGTTTGTTTGCCTAGTGTACTTGAGGATCTGGGGTCAATTCCCAATGCCAGCCTAATAAGGAATGAATAACAGCAAAAAGGAAGTGCTCTTATATCAAGTAGAATAAAAGTGATAACTAACTTGATGAAGGGCACACTACCATACAAATGAGGAAGAACTAGTTTGGGGCTGAAAACAAATTTGTCGCTGTAAGCCCAAGGCTATTTCCCTTTCATTAATTTCCTTTTATGTAGAATAGGTCAACCTCTGTCCCATACATGGCTGCTAATTCATTTCTTCTGTGTTATGACAGGTAAGGCAGGGCAGAGATCTTCCATCTGTGTTTCATGCTGAAACAATCTTAAGTTTGATGAGAATTTGATCTCCTTGATGGGGAATCCTGTGGAAAATTACCCCACTTTATTCTAGGAAGCTCTGGTCAAGGTCCCGTAGCTAATTTATTTTGGTTTCTATTAAACTACCCGATTATACAAACCCCTCCTTCCAACTCACTGCTTATTTTAGCATTTGCTAAATTGACTGTTTATGTAAAACCTCCCCTGTAGCGGCCTACAGGGGCCGCTACCAAGATAACAGGATGTGGATTTTGCTATTAGAAATTCCTCGCTTTAAACACTCAAGGGTACATTTGGGCCTGTAATACTGGAGTATATCCCGTACACCATAGACCACTGCAATAAAGTCTCTTAGTTGGTTATAAATTGTGTCTGAGTGGTCATTTCTGGTAGAACCCCTGTGGCAATACAACTTTTTAATACTTTTTGAAATAACTTATTGAGAGAAGATTTTCATTCAATGAAAATGACTTTAATTTTAGTTTTTGTTTTTTTTTTTCTTTTTTAAAGATGTAAAAGGTCTTGCTAGGCTGTGTGTCTGTGTGTCCGCCTCACCGCTGGAGGGCAGGAGCACAGCAGGCAACCTGCTCAGGGGAGGCAGAACACAGTCTGTAATAGGAGTCCCAGTCCATGTTTCCTGGGTGAGAAGCAGCAGGGTCTGAATCGGATCCTGTGGTTCCCAGTCTCCTGTGTACCCAGACAGTTCTGGGGAACCACCGCTGAGAGTCGAGAATGGAGGTCTGAGGGTTTGAGCTTCCCCTCAGGGCATCTACACGCCAGACAGGAATGGGCCCCCTGAACCTGGGACAAGGACACGATACAGTTTGGTTCTAAGTGAGTGCGGAGAGTACAAAGGAACTGGAAGAGAGAAGGAGACTTAGTCTCCACTCTTTATGACTAAGGCCTCCCCCTCCAGGCGATCCTTGATGAAGGAGAAGGTCCTGGCTTGTCTAAACTGTTTTATTTAATGGTGGATGTAAATGAATATACCTTAATCAGAGTGAACCAGGGATTAAATACCCTTTGCAGGGAGGAACAAACAGGAGGGGAAGAGCTCATTTGCTGAACACTCAGGGCCTCTCTAGGTAACTCATTAACATGAAAAACTCCAGGTTTTTATGCTACATGACCAATTGTCATGGTCCACCCAATGAAGTCTCATAGTTATTTATGTGTTCCAGATCAGGTAATTTGGTAGGAAACTAGCTCCATGCATACTGTTCTCAACTCTGAGATTCCCCAGGGTTGGAGCCTGCGCAAACTTACCAGTTCTTCTGTCTAGTGGTGTGGTTCACTTGCCCCACAGGTCTCTTTAAGCCTCTTCTATATTTTCTTTCTTTTACATTCTGACTGCAATTTTCCCTCCCTAACTGTTCTTTTATTCACTCTAGTGATGCACAATTGACGAATAAAATCAGGTAAATGTAAAGTATTTTATGCGTTGCTTTGAAAAAGAGATAGAATGAAAGTAAAGAAAATATACTCCTGAATAACTCTGAAAAATAGACATGTTAGCTGAGATACTGATGATACCTTCGTAAGTGGTTGTACTGAAGGAGTGGTTACTGGGAGGATACACACATTATCATGTTAATTGGGTAATTATTCCACCCCTCACTGTGACATGAATTCAGATGAATCAGATATTCTGTGTGGACTCCTGGCCAGTAGATTGACAAACCCAAGTGAATTAGCTCTTGAGAAAGGAGAAAATAGTATGTAGTATTTTCATTTTTATTGAAGCAGATCAGAATGCCATGTCTGAAGGCAGGACAAGGTGTAGATCCTATTATTTTGATCAGTATGAAATAGCTTTCTCTTAATAGGTCTAAACAGAGCCCTAAAATCCGTTCTCAGTGGCCTCTATCACTACTGTGGGTGGTAGTCCCCATCTCACGAGTTCACTCCTTAAAAATCATTCGAAGATAGACTGGAGTCGGAGAATAGATGTAATACCATGAAAATCTAGTTTTACTTTAAAACTGTTTCCTGGAAAGGATTAACGTCTTGACTGGAGTTTTGGTCATACCTCACTTTTAAGGAGCAAGCAGAGGTGCTTATTAAGGAAAACATAATTTAAAGGGAGAACTACTTTCTGGCACTCCTGACCACTGGGGTAGGCTGGTGTGGTTGTTTAAATAGGAACAGCCCCCCGTAGGTCTATATAGGTGTGGCTTTGTTGGAGGAAGTATGTCACTGGAGTTGGATTCTAAGGTTTCAAAGACCACACCATGTCCATGTCCAGGGTAAGTGCTTACATTTTCTCTCCCTCTGTCTCTGTTTCTCTCTGTGTCTTTCTCTGTGTCTTTCTCTCTCTGTCTCTCTCTCTCATGTAGATCAGGATGTAGCTCTTAGCTACTGTTCCACTAATATTCGTGCTACCTGTTCTCTGCTGTGAAAATAATGAACTAAGCCTCTGAAACTGTAAGCAAGCCACCAGTTAAATACTTTCTTTCATAAGAGTTGTCTTGGTCATGGTGTCTCTTCATAGCAATAGACCGGTCATTAAGACAACTGAGCAGAAGACAAGATGTTTCTTACTTTTAGTCACGTACAAGAATCAAAATGATTTATTTTAGGGTCCCTGCCTAACTTTTGTCTCTTATCCTCATCTATGCCAGTACTTCATAATTGTACTCTTAGTCAGATTCAAGCATTCATGATCTCCAGAACCTATTCATCTAATAATTGCAAGTTTAGTAACAAAAAATTTTAAAAAATAATCATTTAGATTAGTATACATTGTAAATAATAATTGCAAGTTGACATTTTCCATGTGTCACATGCCCTAGACACTGATGGTTTCTCGTATTTTAATTCTTCTCTCACATATTACGTCCAAATTGTAGCTTTCCCTCCCCTCCCAGTCCCTTCTCCCACCTGCTCTTCCAACCACACATCCTCCTTTCATTCAGAAAAGGGCAGACCTTCAAGAGATATCAACTAAACATGGCATATTTGTAGCTTGTCTTCTGGTTCTCTTGACCCCTCTAGTTCCTTCCTCCCTTTCTTCATCAGGATTCCCCATGCTCCTTCTAATATTTGGCTTGGTGTCCCTGCATCTGTTTCCATCAGTTGCTGGATGAAGCTTCTCTGATTAAAATTATTCTAAGCTTCTGTCTATGAATACAGCAGAATATCATTAGGAATCATTTCATTGACTTTTTTTTTTTTTTTTTTTTTGAGTTGGAGTATACTATGTGAAGGCTTGTCACTGTATATTCAAATTCTTAATTCTGTACCAGCAGAGCTAATGGCTCATTACCAGTCTCACATTTTGTAAGTATTTGTTTCTCCCTCACCTGCCTAAGGCATTTTTGAATTGGAGCTGATTGGCTTAAATAAAGGTCTGACAGCCAATAGCTGGGCAGGATGTGGAAGGTACAACTTCTGGGCAGAGAGAAGGACTCTGAGAGAAAAATTGAGGAGTGGGAGGTTCTCCAGTGGACACAGGTGAACTGGTGGATGAGAGTAGAGCAGAGAGTTAAACCTGGACACACTCTGGGGTGTAATGCCAGAATTAGGCTGGATAAAGTAGGCAGGATACTGCCCAGCAAAAGGCCTAAGCTTTAAAATATTAATAAGCTTCTATGTCATTATTTATATATATATGGCAGGTCTGAGAGAGTCCTGCTATATTTTGTTTCTTTGTTTTTGGTTTTGCTTGTCATGATTGACTCTAGTCCAGGTCTTTGGGCTGTCCTGTCTCTGGTTCCTGGCACTCCAGGCAGTGTCAGGGGTGAGTTGCCTCTCATGGCTTCGGTCTATGTCTCGGTTAGTCTTTGGTTGGCCTTTATCCAAGCATATATTGAAAGCATGCCAAATTGTAGGTTGAATGTCTTCTGGCTGGGTTAGTGTCCCAATCCTTCCACTGGAAGTCTACCTGACTACAGAAAATATTCAGTTCAGGCTCCATATCCCGATTGCTAGCCCTCTTAGCTAGGGTAACCCTTGTAGATTCCTGGGAATATCCATTGCACTAAGTTTCTAGTTTGTCCCCAAGATGCTCCACTATTCCAGTTGTCTCTCTGAGTACTCTCATCTGTCCTCCATCCTCCTTGCCTCCTGATCCCTCTTGTTTGCATTCTCACCTGGCCCCAGATTATCCACAATATCTATTCTACTTCCCCTTTCCAGGGATAGTCATGCATTCCCCTCTGGAGCCCTCCTTCTTATTTAGGCTCTTTAGGTCTGTGAATTGCAATATATTATCCTTGACTTTACACAGCTAATAACTACTTATAAGCAAATACATGTTTTTTCTAATACCATCCATTTATGTGCAAATTTCATTTTTTAACAGTTAAATAATACTCCATTGTGTAAATGTACCACACTTTCTTTATCCATTCTTCAGTTGAATGACTTATAAATTGTTTCCATATAAAGCTGCTATAAGCATAGTTAAGCAAGTGCCTTGGGTGTTGAGGTAGGTCAATCCCATATGCTTACATTCTCACCAGTAGTGGAGGAGTGTTCTGCTCACTCCACATCTTTGCCAGCATGAGGTGACACTTGTGTTTTTGAACTTCACCATTCTTAGAGTTGTAAGATAGAGTATCAGAATCATTTTAATTTGCATTTCCCTGATAGCTAAAGATGTTGTAGATTTGTTTAAGTGCTTCTTGGCCCTTTGAGATTCCTCTGTTAAGAATTATCTGTTTAGATGGGTACTCCATTTTTAATTAACTTATTTTGGGTTGTAGATATATTGCTTCTTAAGTTCTTTATATATTTTGGATATTAGCCTTCTGTCATATGTGGAGGTGGTGAACACTTTTCCTCATTCTCAAAACAGTAGGCTGCTGTTTTGGTATCCTTTGCCTTACAGAAGCTGTTCAGTTTCATGAGGTTGCATTTATTAAGTGTTGATCTTATTTATCAATGGACATTTACATTGCTCCTACACCTTACCTATTATAACTCAAATGAGCATGAAAGCAAAGAAGCTCCTTTGACAGAATTGCTAATTCTGTTTTATTTCCTTATACCCTCAAGTGAGATTACCAGTTCATTCATTTGTTTAATTTGTAATTACTCCAGAACTCTTTGTATTTTCCATAATGGCTATATCATTTTATATCTCTGCTACCAATGGGAAAGGGTTCTACCTTTCTTTATATTCCACAACATTTGATATATTTTGTCTGTTTGAAAACAGGTATGCTATCAAATATGAGGTTCTACCTCCTTGTGGTTCAATTTGATACTAATGACCTTTTACTTTTTAAGTAATATTTTTATTGATTATTTAGTAATTTCACATGGGCTCCCATCCCATTAACTTCAAGTCCTCCCAAGTCAATCCCCCAAGACTCATAAACTACTTCAAGTGAAAAGAAGAGAAATAACAGGGGAAAACAAAATCCAATTTGTACCGTCCATATACTCACTGGACCATTGTCTAACTGCCAGTGGCCAGATCCTTAAAGATAACTGATTCCTTTCTCTACCACACACTTACTAAAAGTCATCAGCTATGAAGAGCTACACTTCAGCATCCGTATCACAACTTTTAAAAGTTTTCTTCAATGTCTTTCTACATAGACTGTTTCTTTTGGCTGGGGCTGTGGTGTGTGTGTGTGGGGGGGAGGAGATTGTCCTTGGTATCTCTGCAAATTACTTTAAAGTAAAATATATAGGGAGAACCTAAATGTCTTCTAACTTACATTATACTTGACTACCCAAACATATATTAGGAATACATTACTATTTTTTGCATTTATTTGTGGAAATGAGAGTTCACAGTATTATAGAAGAAATTCATATTTATGTTGATGAATGCAGAGGAAATATCCTTATTACCAGATACCATTGTTACCAAGAATTGCTTTGTTGTCAAGGTGGAAAGGATTTTATTTAAAGCATTCCAGCTGAGTCTATGCTTTACCTCATAATTAATTTAAGAGCAGTCTCAAATAAAGAAAAAAAATCCTGATCTGATTTATAAAACAAGCATGACTTGCACAAGTATAATTCCATAAACTCCAAATGTTATTTAGCAATTTGATCATAACATTGTGGTGATGTCTATTTACATTCATGTCGTAAAATTATTATTAACTATTTACATTTATTTAAGTCACTTTGGTTATTTTTTTTTACTCTGTTGCCAGCATATGTTTTTATTTCACTTGGTAAATTGTTAAATTTCAAACTTTCAGCAAGATATACTTCATAGAAACACTTTAACATTACTACATTGTGGCAAATGCTATTTCAAATAGTTCAGAACAGTGTTTATGAATATTGGGGATCATCAGTCATATCTTCATGGCAAGCAAACATTTGGTAGTAAAAAGCACATTTAGAAGGTGCTATTCACTCAAGAAATAGGATATCTTGAGTTTATGATATGTTAAAACTATCCTCTGAAATGAATGTCCAATTTCCTATGCAAGCAGGATTAGCTTACTTTTACTCAAGGACAATACTATTCTTTCAATGCCAAAATTTTGAAAAATATTTAAGATCTAAAAATTTGTGAAATGCAGCCCTTATAAAAGAATTGACACATAGAAATAAGTACTTTTGTTGTGCTGCCGTGTAAGTAACGAATCTGTCCAGGCGAGAGGTCACGTGCCTCAGTCCTAGGCTCCTAAGGTAGTCTGAAGCACTGGATGAAGCAATGCTGAAAGAGTTTCCTGCCATGATTATAGTCAAGGGTAGAAAAGATGATGAGCTACTCCTTAACTCCTCAAATTTCCAGAGTATATCAATGTAACATTGTATTTTCTGTAAAGCAGCGTCAATAATCAAAAACATTTTTAAATTAGAGTAGGTTTTACAGAGTTAGTAACTAAGTTAATCTATAGAAAAAAGATCTACTGTCTCAGTATAGATAGATGAGTGGAGGAAAAAGAGAAAGAAAGGAAAGAAGGAAAGGAAGGAAAGAAAGAAGGAAGGAGAAGGAATGAAGAAGGGAGTTTGAATGAGTACTGCCACAGGTAGGTATTATGATAGTTATGATAGCTCACTTCATACGCAAGAGAAAATGCCGGCAAACATCAATCCACTAAAGGAAAAGATAGAAGTGGTTTCCTATGAATGTTGTGGTAAAGTAGGCTGAGTGTGATTACCTAGTTATTTGGCAAAAACATACTAAACAGAATAAAATTTTGTTCAAAGTGACATAATAGGGTGTGTATGTATGTGAGTCTTTGTGTGTGTGTAAAGGATTCAGACTGAGATGAAATGGTTCTATTAGGAAATCTTTGAGCAGGTTTGTGAGGGCAATTTCCTTTCCTTTCCTTCCTTCTTTCTTTTCTTTTTCTTTTTTGTGGCAAAGGCTCTTTTATCAGGATTATTAGGATTCTACAAGCAATTTCCCCTTCCCAGTAGGTAGAAAATGTGAGTTTAACCCTAGATAGTCACCTTGGATTGAGAACTTTCCCTGTTTGTCTCCCTAGCTTCCTTCAGCCATCATGGGGAAACAGCACATTGAAATACACATGTGTACAGTGCTTGTGCGGTGTATGTAATGTCTCTGACCTCCACTTGCTGTATTTATCACTTCCTTCAGACAGTGTGAGCCAGGGCTCCTTTAGAATCTCCTACATGTTGAGCTAGCTTGTGAGTTCCACGTAGCATCACTTAACACTTTTCTCCAACTGTCCTGCTGCCTGTGAAGGCAGGAATGATCTGATACCCCTGCTATGGGGCAAATCTTATTCAGTAACTCCAGCTTGGTAGTGTGAGATATTTTCTAGCTCTGCCTTGATTCATGAACAAGGCAGCTTGTCTCCAACAACCTAGTTTTGTAAAAAGAATAGAATTGACTATTCTGTCTGACTTAAGTTCCTTAAAGCACTTAAGATTCATACGGTCATTGAAGGACACTAACAGTAGCATACTTTTCCGGTGACATGAATCTTCTATGTAAAAATTTGAGCAGCTAGAGAGTAACAGTAAAACACTGAAGCCTATGGACAACAAATACAATTAAGTTAGATGGCAAAGAGATTCCACTGGTGTCAAAATTCACTCCTGTTAGTGTGATATCAGTTGGCAGGAGAATAGAACGGGAGTCTATATGCTTACTATGAGGGGAATACCCACATCAACAGTGGGCATTCTTTGTAAAACATATTAGGTCAAGAGTTGCAACTAGTGATCTGTCTAGGCTGATGTGTGAGTATGACTCAGGGCCTGGTAAGTAGAATCAGAATGGGCTCATGCAGTGGTCTGCCTATAAATGCAGGATGTGGAAATTCAGCATTTCGTTCGCAAAAGGGCCTTATGCAGAGAACAACCAAAATGGAACCAAGATCTATGCAGACAAAGGGAAGAGATGAGACAGGGAAATTGGAACAGGTAATTAGAATTAAGAGACTTATGAAGCTGTAATTTTTCTTAGCATTACAAGAACACAGTAGGATATCCAACAACTGTAAAGCTCTTTTCTTCATCAATAAACCATTGATCATTTAGTTTTTAAGAAATAGCTATAATGTTTTTCAGTCCATTCCCCAAGTTACCACAGATTTCAGTGGTTTCTTATGAGGATTACAATCTCAAAAAATATTTTGTTCTTTTGAATATAGTTCACTGCACAGTCATGGTACAGACTTAAATTAAGAAAGAGAAAATATACAGAGTAGACTATAACTTAATAATATTTGAAAATTTTAATTAAGAATTATTTTTTTATTTTTTATCTTGCATGTATATGTATGTTTGCGTGTTTATATATGTGTGTGCGTGTGCATGTGTGTGTGTTGATGATTTTGAACATGGGCACATGAACTCTATGAAACACGTGTGGAGGTCGAAGGATGATTTAGAATGATGGTCCTTCTCTTTCACCTCTTCTTTGTATGTATTCCAGTCTTGTTGTCTTTTGAATTTCCAGCTTCTGTCATGTTTTCACTTTCTGTCTTGCTGGAGAGCTCTAGAGGGTTGGGATTATAGAAGCATGCACTAAAATGCCCAGTCCCTATGAGCCCTAACCCCCAATCAAGCTCAGGGGAGAGAATGAATGCAGTCTTCTACTACCACAAATTATGCAGTTGTGTTTCCCGCATTTGGGGGAAATCACGGTGGACAGAGCATTCAGAATGCAATGAATAATCCTCTCTGGGGGAAAACTACTTTCAGGATCATATCCCCCATGCTAGGTTAGTATACAGTACTCGGTTTTTGCATGCCTTCTGGCTAATCAAACTCAGGGCCTTCTACCTGCATAGCAAGCATTATACCTGCTGAGCTATCTCCCCACCCAGGACTTTTGTCTTTTCCCAGGGTATTCACAGGTAGAGTGCTTCATTCTCTCAGCAACACTGTGTAACAACACTTACCAATAGTTACTGGCCAGGATGTTCATCCAAGGCTCAATATTCTAGCTGAGGTAATCATAAGCATAGAAGACTTGCATGCTTCTCTTACCTACACAGTCTCAGAGGTAAAGCTGGTATTCCAGAACTCCAGGTAAACAAAACAGCATTCACCGTAAACAACACTTCCATATTAGCTCTCTGATTTGAGCCCATGCCTAAGGTATATGGAGACACATCTTCAGTCATTAGCTCTCTGATTTGAGCCCATGCCTAAGGTATATGGAGACACATCTTCAGTCTATTTGGGGATTTGGAAGCTGTCTCTCAAATATAGAGCC
The DNA here is from genome assembly GCA_019843965.1 of Rhynchomys soricoides. Classification (NCBI taxonomy): domain Eukaryota; kingdom Metazoa; phylum Chordata; class Mammalia; order Rodentia; family Muridae; genus Rhynchomys; species Rhynchomys soricoides. Next base: position 6,279,031 of record JADRCH010000046.1, read on the forward strand.
GGTTTTGAAAACTTTTGCAATGTGTAGGGTTTAAGCAGCCTGAGCCTGATGAGATAACCCTTACTACATATTAGAAAAGCTATGACTACATCTACATCTGTGCTACCTACTACGGAAAATTTGATATAACACATTTTCACGTTACAGATTGAAGACATGCACTTCATTAAAAACAAAACAAAACATAGCCCTTGATCATTTTCTATAGAAAGCAATATGTACAGAAAATGTTCAGATATAAAAGTTATACCAAAATTTGTTTCTCTGGTAGAATTTGGGGGATATTATTGAGTTTAATGTGCAAACCACTATTCAGAGTTCACCTACCAGAACACATTTGCAACTAGCCTTCAGGAGTCAGGCAGAAGAAACTGGAATTAAAAAGAAGTAGCTGCAAGGACAGCAGAGTCCGAGGACAGGTCTGCTTAACAAGATCCCTTAGCTTGGAGCTGGACTCCCCTAGAACTGAGGCAGACCAGGAATAAGGCGTGTTTCTTATACATGCAAACCTGGAAGCAGGTCAATCATCAAAATGATACAACTTTGCTAATTTTATAATGGTGTTTCACAAATTTGCCAGATATTTAAAGCCTTAGAAGGACACATTTACTTTCCATTCAGTTCTTTAGATGAGAAGCCTGAAGCTACTCCTATGGGGTTCAAATTAAGTTCCTTTTATTAACATTTTATTAACTTTTACCAGTATCCACCTACATTACTGGGGTTGGGGCTTCTTTCTCCATCTTCAGTTTGTACCTCTCTAGCCCTTGATGTTCTTCTGTATCATGCTCCCATTCTGACCCTTGTGTCCTCCCACTTTACCTTATTAGAAGCTTACAATCACATCAGACCTACCCAATAACCAATGGGTATCAGCCTCCTTGTCTGTCTCAAGTTCTTCACCTAAACATATTGATAAATTCCCTTTCCACTTAATGAGATATATTCATAAGTTCCAGGGACTGGAGGTGATTTCCTTAGGTGTCATTATTTTTGTTATTACAAAAGAAAGCAACACATCCACAGGATAGCTGGGGTTGAAAAAAATCTTGTACCAAATGCTGCTGTCTAAGGTTGAGTATCCTGATCAGGTTCTAAAAGAGTATACCTTTTGCCTTATTTACCCAGAAACTGCCATCAATTAATGAGTGGACCATAAAGTCCCTATATCCTATGAGCATTTTCAAGGGATTTTTCATAGTTATGGAGGATCAGAAAATAAGCCATTGGTTTTCAAGAGAAAGTCATTATTTTAAGGATCCATTGAAGCTAATAAGTATAAGAAGTGTCTTAATAGCTGCCATTTATTCTGCATTCACTATATATCAAGTTTCCCAAATTATATATCTAAATGTATACAGTTATTGCTATACCCTTTAAAGTTGATTTTGGCATTTCTTTAAAAAGAAATTTAATCTAACTGTCCACTAACCTGATCTGACATGTCTTTGGAAACAACCTAGCAGAGTTAGTGGTTTTCCTATAGAGAATGCCAGTATCTTTATGTACAACATGGGATAGACTTTTCATCCAATAGTTTTTCTATCCATAATTTTAATTTTATTATTATATTAATATTTCGGGTTATATACTTTTGCAATTGTCATAATGAACAGAGAGATAATAACTAGTATTCCTCACTGAAGACAGAATTATTCCATGGAGGAGAACAGTGGTATCTTCACAGAGAGCTTACATGTAAGTTGAGGGGCTTATTTCCAACAATAAAAATATCACTTCTTAAGTGTTTTAAATCTTTTTAGATTGGTAAAGTCCTGGTTTAAAATATAATATTGGTATCATGGTATAGTTTTATTGTGAATACAATACTCCCATGTTTCACAGTAAAACTCAATAGAGATTTTAAAGAATTTTCACAGAAATGAAAAATAGAATGGTGTTACTCTTTGAAACTTAGACTTAAGAATGCCTTGACCTTGTTGTTCTGATATAGAGGCTGGCTCTGCCCTCATGTATGTTTTCTGTGCCACGGGAAGTCAGAATACTTTGAATATCAACCATTTGCACTTGTGTTCACTAAACAAAGAAGAAGAAAAAAGACATGTTTATAAGTGTATTAAAAAGACTAATGCTTAATATGTGAGATGAGATAGTTTCTCCTCTGACATGTGATTCCTCTAACGAGATTTTCTCCTAGTTAGAAACAGGACCACCTTGAGTCCCAAATATTTTTATACAACACATTAAGGTGATGGTGGGACTGTAGGTATAGTCTTTTCTCCTTTTTGCTTTCTAAGTGTGATGTTCAGCTTTCATTTCAAGAATCTATTACGTAAATACGTTGTGTGGAAACTCTAAATGTGAGTTTTTACATTTTCTTGAAATTGTTTCTAGAACTCTTTTCTTAGAGCAATTACAGTCTCAAGTCAGAATGACAGATATATTTTTAGCACCAACTCATTGTTCTCAGTGCTGAGCACTGGTTCTGAGTTATTGAACTGTGGCTTAACAGTCATGATACTCTGCTTGATCCTTGAAGTTTTAGATTCCTTGTATTCAAAGTTTTAACTGTAGTTGACAAATGTGAACATCTCCCTTAAATTTATCTTTTTTGAACGTCTAAGGTTATTCATCTTTTCCCCATTGTTCCAAAAATAGGCCAATTGCATCTTCCAGATCTTAAGTCAATGGCCAAACATTTCTCTCTGACAATAAGCATAAGATTTACTATATAGTTTATTATAGACACAGGATATTAGACATATTTTTGATTTTACTCTTCTTTATAGAACTAACCATATTTTGCCTGGCATAAGTCTTCTCTGAAATTTTAGTACAGATGTTCAATTAACATAGCCTAATAAAAGTATAATTTTCCTTTCTTTCACACAATAATTTGGTTTCAAACTCAGATCTACAAGAATGTAGTCATTTTTGTTTTGAGTATGAGATGCATTTATGTGTGTTTGACAAAGGTTGAAAAAAACTCTGAACGGGGTAATTAAGAAATGTTGATCGGTGATTTTTCTTTGCTTAAAGGGAACATATGTGTCCTTTAAGTTTAATGCTTTACTTTTCCATGTGTATACATGTTCACATGTATACAGGTGTTTGAATGTATAGGTCAAAGGACAACCTTGGATATTATCCTCAAAAAGATCATATATTTTCTTTCAGAAAATCTCTCTCATTGACCTGAAGCACAGTAATTAGCTTAGACTGCCTGGTCAGTAAGCTCCAAAAATTCTTTCATGACCACCTCCTCAGAATTGGCCTATTAAAAACACATGGGAACACACTTGCTACTTTTAAGTTGGTTTTGGGAATGCAACCCAGGTCCTTGAGTTTGCAAGGCAAGCATTTTACTACAGCTCTGCAATGTTCTTTCTTCATTAGTATGTTTAAAACTAACATAAAAGCTGTTAATGGTTGTGGTGGACATATTTGTCTTGATTGTCGTGAATATTATACAAATATATGCATATGTGCAAACTCATTTATGGTATGTGCTAAACAGTGTGCAGGATTTGTCTATGGCTTATACCTTAATAAAAATGCTAAAAATAAATGGATCAAACTCTAAAGTTAGGCATTTTGGTACTGTGCTACACTCTCAGCAATCATGCTTTAATACAAGTGCCTAAAGTCCAGTAATTAAATTTTATTTAATCCTGAACTTCACAGTAGGATCAGAAGAAATTGGACATTGTATATTTTTTTAATCATAATTTCCTGGTAGTATCCAGGAAAAGAGATTTCATTAGGATTTCTTCTGTGAACTGAATTTCGCTTTGTCGTTGTTTGACAATTAAAAGATCAGTTTCATACAAAACCATCAAAGTTTTGAGGTCTCTAATAACATTTTCCAATAATCTCAAGTTGTATGCCCTATATCACATTGTGTCCAGCAGCAAAAATAATATTAATATTAATTAGTTTTATTAATATTAAAAGTAATACCATAAAAACACAGTGAAACATAATTTTATAAGCTTACATAAAATACATAATAATACATGGAAAGATATGTATAACTTTTGTATATAATAATAATAATTGCAGAAGAAGTCTCTATTTTAAAAGGTAGTGGGGGATCATGGAGTAACTGGAGAGGGAAGAGGAAGGTTGATAAATATAGAAATAAAGTGCTCATTTGTAAATTTATCAAAAAAGTTAAAAGTAATTTTAAAACTTCTAGTTTTAACCTAAAATTAGATATACATTAGGATAATAAATATATAAAATAATGTTATCTGTGATAGGTACATGAAAAACTTCCTCACATAAAAGAGACTAAGCAGCACAGACCTAATAATTATAAACTTTGCCAGTAGCTTGCTAGCCTACATCCAGTAACAAATAAGAAATCTTCACTGAGAAATCACTGATGATGTTAATGTGGGCATAATTTTACTGTGTGGTTGCTGATGGATGCTTCTAACTTAGAAGTTTATGCATTCATAAAGCTAATCTCAAATGGAGTAAGCAACATCCAGTCTTTTCAGTTAAGCTGGGGAACAGTACACATCACAAGCAAGGCTTAAGACACAATGTTCCAGTTAGCCACAAATAACTGGATTCTGAAATGTACAGTGAGATATGCTTAATCCACTGTTAGGTTTGATAAAGTAGTCCTGTCTGAGAATTCCTAACCTTAACAACCGGTCCAAGGGTATCTAGTACCTTGTATTTATGTGCATTGACGATAACCATATCTTCCTGCAATGATGGATGACATAATTAAATAGGTATTGTTTATTAAAAATGAAATGAGGATCCTAAAATTTTGGAAGCATCTCAGGTTGATCATTGTCTCTGTGATCATAAATTTGATGACCCTAATTCTACCCACTGAAAACCAATGACTTAAATATACACTATTGAGCTCTAAACTATCCTTCAGATTAAAATTCTTTAATGACTATTTAAAAAATTGTAAAGCACAGGCCACAGGCCAGAATGCTTACACCATGTTCCCTGGTGCTGGGACATCTTTTAGAATGTTTTAAATTTTTCAGGTGAATTAATCTGCAGTAAATTCAGGGACTACTCATAGTTACTTAAGAACTTTAATGATAAAAATAGGTTCCTAAATGAACTCCTCAGTAGGGATTCTGTCTAAATTGTGTATATTACTGAATGCTAATTTGGTTCAAAGTTGATGGGAGTTATAACAGACAAAACATACAAATTAAAGCTAATTATAATCTTAACAACTGAAGATAATTCTAGATTTGCTTCTTTTCCGATTTTTTCAGTCAATCTAATTACAAGTAAAATTCTTTGCAAAGGCATTATCGTGTGTGTGTGTGTGTGTGTGTGTGTGTGTGTTTGTAAAATGATCACACATCCTATTCCACATCTTTTTTACTTAAAATATGATGAGAAAATTTACTTTTAAATGTTATTCTAAGCAATCTTGTTCTTTAGTTCTTTTTAAGTGCTCTTCTGGACTGAGTCACTACTTCCTTGCTAATAATTACCCCTCTTTTTTCCATTCTTAAGGCTTTTATTTTGGGAAAAAGTAGGTGAGTCTTACTCTTTTAGATGAAGCTTTTGCCTGTTTGTTTGAATAAGTAAAAACAGAATACCTCCCCAATATTAAACCTGAAATTTAGCAAAGAATGTTGTTCTTAGGATTAGTTATATCATAACACCTGGGGTTTAGTGTGAATGCCTCTTCCATTTCCAGAGTTGAAATCATTAAGTAGGGGAGGGGAGGACAGCACACTGAGAGTCTGCTAATACATTTCAGCATTTAGAATTTCTTTTGGAAAGCTTCTTTATGTAGGTAGGTAGGTAGGTAGGTAGGTAGGTAGGTAGGTAGGTATGCTTGTTTGCTTTGTTTTGTGTGTTTATTTGCTTGCTTGCTAGCTTGATTTTTTGTTTTTTGTTTTTTGTTTTTTTTCTGTCTCACCACTTACATACCAATGGTTATTTACTGGCTACTTTCTTGGTAAATTCCTATCTTTGATAATAGACTTTCAAATATTTTTAAACATATTATTTCCAAAATTGCCTCAGAATTTAACTTCTAAAAATTTTGATGTAGGCTAAAATAGATGGCTTTGTGAGTAAAAGCATTTGCTCTGTAATCCTGGTGACTTGAGTTAGGGTTCCTGGAACCTGTATTAAAACTATGGACATGTCTGTTTCCCCAACACTCCTGAGACAAATGGAAAGAAGAAAGAAAAGAAACCTAAGATGTTTATGGGCCAGCTGGACTGGACGAAGCAGCTGTAATAAAGAGACCTTTACTCAAAAGGAAGGTAGAAGATAGGGGCAGAAATCCATGCCATCTTCTAAATTTGATATATGCACAAACACATATACATATGTATACATCACATATATCATACACACATAAGAGACCACACACATCCTATGCACATTTCACACACATTATACACATCTCACACACACACACACACACACGTGCGTCACACAAATAAATACACACAGACATATACACATATCACACACATAATCATACACAAGCTAAATACAAAACAAAATAAAAATGAAACACTCTAGATTGTTGATATGTATCTTAAGAAATGACAAACTAAAGCTTCCTCCTGCATAGAATGGACAAGCTGGTAAAACTTAATTAATTCCACTTTCAAAATACCACAAAATTCTTACCTTCCAAGTCCTAAGGGATATATTTCCCATAATTCTGAGATCTTAAGAAGAACATTTATGTCACAGATGCAGCAAAAATACCAGTGTAGTGCTCTGTGTACCAGCCTAGGAGAAGCAGGTTCCCATTAGTTTAGGGATGCAGGGTGTGTCATGTTTGCCTAGGATGCATTTTTTAAACCTTTATATTTTTTTCCTTTCTTCATTTCAAGCGATAATGCCTTCAGTAGAGATAATCTGTTCTCTTTCATGTCTCCTCCTTAGGCAATGCATTTTGAAGATTAATATAATATGGATAACGTGCGTGCCTGTTCTGCCTGATGCAAAACGCTGAGGATGTGATTTCGGGCTTAGAGAACTGAGAGACAGTTCTCTCTAGGAGTTTTGGAATGTTCAGTTACTGAGGCCTATTGCTGTGTGGCAGTGTGCCTATATTCTCAGCTGGCTGGTCATCGGGATAGGCTACAATCACACCTCTCTGTGCTTGTGCTTCTAGCCTGGGTTTACCCTGAGTTAGTGGTTCTGGCTGCTGTGCCTCAGTGTCCTCCTGCATTGCCATAAATCATTAAGACATTTTACCTGTCAAACTCTCAAAAGATGCCATGGCTCTTTGGGCGAGAGATATTTTTCCTGTCCTGATTTACCATTCAAAACTGAATTTCTCTAAAAACAGTTATGGAAAGGGACATGTTTTAATAAACAGCTCAGATTACATTAATGGATTTAATTGCTGTTCATCTGAGACACAAAAAACCTTGTGCTTATTTAGAAAATACCTTCTCAACAGTACAGTTGAAGATTTATTTCATGTCATAGATTAAATTATTGCTTGCTTACTTCCCTCACTGGGAATGCATAACTAATATCTCCAAGCAAGTTTAGATTCACAGTTACATTTTCTTCTTTACCTAGTTTTCAGAACCACCTTAAGTTATTGGAGCACTGATATTTCTATACTACGAACCATAAATCAAGTTAATGTTGGAGTCAGGGCTCTAGCTCCATGCTTAGTTCTAATGCTTGGCAAACTCTAGTTATGTAGCAGCTTTAGAGCTTATCATTTTATAATAAACAACTTAAAAAAAACATGAAACATTTTGAAAGAACAGTCACAGTTCAAGAATGAAAGGCATCACAATGAATGTTATTATAAAGAATTGGGGAAGCTGCACATTCCTATTACTAGGTGGTATAATTTGGCCCTTTACAGTAGAAATCTAAGACCAGAATTTTATCAGAAAAGTCTGTCTTAGAAACATCACCCTTAAGATCTATTCATTTAAAGACTTTTAAAACTATGTTTGTCTATTTAGGATGAAGAAAAGCAATATTATACTTGCCCCTGAATTACAGGGCAACCCCAGAATCAGGAGTAATATATCTGTCTCCTCAGGGGTGTGCATGTGGAGGAGGGAGGACCCTTTTATTAGAATAGTCATCCAGATGATACTTAACATCATTAAAATGAAAATTGAATAATAAATAATAATTACATGAAAAACATAATTTTTATCAAACTGTAATGGGTAGCTGTGCTAGGCTTGCATTTCTGAGCAAGCATGGTAGGATGTGGGCACAAATTCTGGCTCCTGAGTCCAAGGCACATTGACCCTTGGCTCAACTACTTAATTGTTACGTTACAACAGGCAACTTAGTTAACCTTCCTCAGCCTCAATTTTCTCAGTGTCTGAACAGAAATAATAATGAGGTTAATAAGACTCACTTCTTATTATCTCTAGGAATTATCTAGAAGGAATATATGTATGTAATAAAAATAATTCTCTTGGGATTAAGCAAAGTGATACATTTGTTTCACAGTCCTCGGCTATTGGTTTAGGGCAAATCCTGCCTGTTTGATGTGTGCTGAACCAAACCATTAATATGTTTACAAAGAAGGAAAGGTAGCTCCATCATGTGGAGCATTCTGGATCAATAGAATATACTCATAGCTGAAATAGGAGTGAATATGTTCCATATAGAGGCATGAGGGAGATGATTTTCTAACATGTGTTGAATCAATAGGTGCTATAAGCTATCACAGAGACTATCATCCGTAAGAAAATTCAGAAAAGACTCCTGTGTCGTATGCAGGTTTGCTAAATTTGTCAAATAAATATACAAGACATAGAGCGAGTTTTAATTCCAGATAAGTTATAATGGGTTACTATAAATGTACCCCAATAATGCATGGCATAATCATATATTACAAGATACACACTTGTTTTAAATATATCTATGAAAAAATCTGACAGCCCTTTCAGAAATGCAGAGAATATAAACTCTTATCAAATAATTTGACAACAAATACCAGACAACACAGCTCTACCTCCTTGGGCTCCTGCTTTTTGAACAATCACAGAGGTCTTGCTTAATGTTCTGCAAAATTCTTGATTGTCTTTCTAGATTTTTCCACACTGAAATGTTCTTTTAAATTCATTTTATTTCAGAGAGACACGATAGAGACAGAGAGATAGGTAGAGAAAGACACACACAGAGAGACAAAGACACGGCGCGGGGGGTGGGGGGGATATAGGTTTGTTTGGCCAATGATGTCAGAAGTATCATACATCCCTGAAGGTGATAATAGAGGTACTTGAGAGTCACCAAGTAGATTCTGGGAACATCATCTACATCCTCTGCATTAAAGTCTCTTAACTGTTCAAGCCCTCCAATAGGAGATTCTGTATTTCAAATATCTAGTAAGAATCTATCTTCCCCACTTCATGGCTACACGTCAACTCTGCAATTTCAACTCCGTTTCTGCCATGCTACCCTAGCCCATTCCTTATAGCCTCTAAAACAATAATATTGATTTTTTTCGGAGATTTAACTCACATAGTAATTATAAGTTATTTAATGGAGTTACTGGCTCTGTAGCAATCCCCCTGTTATTTAAGCTTTGTGACTCTTTGATTGATAATCCGAGCCACAGCATTCAGCAAGTTTGGTGAGAAGGCTCAGTGGCTGAAGGCGTTCCCTGCTCCTCTACCGCACCAGAGTCCAGTTTCCAGCACACACATCAGGTAGCCAACAACCTCAGTAACGTGAGCCTTGGGGCACTGGAAATCTTTTTCTGGTTTGCCTGCACCCACACATAGACTCAAACACACATATAAAATGTTTTAAAATAATATATAAATTGTGAAATGGCAATTCGTATCAAAGGGAAGATGCTCAGATTTGGAACTGAAAGCATGATACTAGATCATTTCTACAGTCTAACTGAGAGCCTCCCACATAATTTTGAATTTGTACCTCAGGTGTCCTATATAGAGGAATAGAAAAGCAAGGGAATAAGACTCTCCTGAAGCAAGAGGCTAAAGATAACATAATTCCAGTCAAGGGTGGTTGCTTCTAATCAGAAGTGACCATGAGTAAAGTATCCTATCCTGGTGAAACATAATTCTGCAGTTTCCTAAGATTTAAGAAACATTTCCTATCCTTTTAAATTGAGAATAACAAAGCTTCATATGACCATTGTTCTGAAGACATAAAAATGGAAAGTGTTTATGCACTTTCTGAATCTAGTAAACATTTAATGTATCAAGAACAATAAAACAGCAATTATACTGAAGAGCAAATCCAGTAGCAGTCACAATATAAAGGGGAAATCTTGCACTTCTTCAGATAGAGTCTACACAGAAGTTGAAGCTTCAAAAGGGTCTAGAGACAGAGATCTTTTCTGAGGAGGACAGGTAAGTCTATGTCATGTCATTGGTCTAGAAGATCATGGTTTACATCTGAGCCTTTAAAAGATTGAAAAATATCTGATTCAAAATAGGGTCAATTTACATCACTTGGGAGCTGATGTAAAAGATTTTGAACCGTACTTTCAAACTACTGACAAAAACATCATTTTTCCATCCTAGGTACTTACAAGTGTGAAGACAATGCTGTATGAAGTGAGATAGATGGCAGATTGAGAGACAGTCCAACAGTGTCAACATTACAGGATAGCTTGTAAGAAATATAAATACATGTCCCTACCCCAATCAATGGAAACAGAAACTCTTGGCCTAAGGCCTAACAATTACCGTGTTGCAATATTGATATACAGTGAAATTGAACCATTGCCGGCATGCAAGAATCACATTGTTAGCTCCTTAGTGAAAACATCAGGGTCTTGTGGAAGCCTGGCAACTTTAACGTGAAACCAAAATTGAGATCAAATCACAGCAGATATTATTTTACACACACGCGCGCGCGCACACACACACACACACACACACACACACACAAACACACACACCATTAGCTCTAAGAAAATTCTCTAAATGGCCAAAGTCAAAGTCAAAGCTAATCATCAAATATGGATCAAAGAGATGTAGTGTATCTTTTATAGCAGTCATGGTAACATACTGTTTTCTCAGAGATACTAAAAATTAGAATTTGCTACATATTTAGTATTCATGTTGCATGATTAATTTCTTTTATGTGTAAGTGAGAAATGCTACCATCCTTGTACATAAGAGGCTTGTTTTGACCTGTAGTGTAATTGATTCCTTTAAAAAAGCTATGCATTTTATAAATGAGTCCTACTGAGTTTAAAGAATAATGCACATGGGTCCACAATTGCCTGAGGTAATTTTCACCACTCCGATAGTTTTAAAGGCATACAAATAGAAAAACAAACAAAAGATCCTTTATTTTTTTAAAATAAGTAAACTTCCAATGATAGATATATCTGTTTAGCCATCTCTGTGCTACTAATCTTTTTGATTTTTTTTTTTAAATCAGAAAGTCACGCAGATGTCTTTGATAAGAGCCCAAGGCAGGAGGGACGAAGCAGAGAGAACAACTGTAACCTATGCGTTTGTTTACATTTCTTCTACTCTCTGACTGCTCAGAAAATAAGAAACAATAGCTAGCCATTATTGTTTCCTGATAATAGGAGAAACACAGATAAGGCTAATGAACACTGCAACAGACTTGTTCCAAACCAGGCTTTGTAAGGCCCTGACAAAGGAACAGTCTTTTCTTGTACCTCCCATCCTTGTCTTTGACTTGGGCTCTTGGCAGGTGTGATAGATAGCAGGAGTGTAAAGTGCTTTTGGAACTCTGCTTGTCAGAGAGCGATGTCATATTACCAATAGGAATCTTGCTGAGGAATTGGCTGACTGCACAGATCTCTTACTTTGTGGTTCACATTTCATTTTGGATTGCTGCTTGTGTTTGTTTAAGGCTATTGCCACCTCAATGGTTTATATCTCATCGAGTCCACTGTAATTCAGATGAAAAAAACCTGGTACCACCCAGCATGTAATGAGAAGGTATACTTTTAAAACTGAGAGTAAGAGACTCCCAACCACAAACTAGGCATGCTTAAAAGCTATAACTAAGCAGAAACCACAAGAAAATATCAGAACTATGCATTTGATTCAAATCCGTTAACTTTTATTGGGCCCTCACTGTATAAAAATACTCCACTGAGTTATTCAGTTTTCTGTTCTCAATGTCAGATTCAAAGTTAGAAGGGAATTTGGTGGAGCAACAGAATCAGCACTTATTGGAATAGAGCAGGAAAGAGAACATCAAATTCTGGCCTCAGCAAAATGACAGGATAGAGTCAGAAACACTCACACAAATTGGCACTAACAAGAGCCTAGTAAGATTCAGAGGCCAGAGCATAAAGAAGGTGGGCAAATAGCCTACTATATTCCATGTCAAATGACCAGCTTCAAAAGCTAAGATTTTTTTCTGCTCTTCAGAAAGCATGTATGTCAGGAAGGTAGACTGCCTGCTCCACATTCTTAGGATCAGCTTCTGGAAACCATCAGTTGGAGGTTTCTTACCTATGGCTGAGACTTGGCCCTCTCCACACATTCTCAATCTTAGCTCAAGAGACAGTCCCCAAAATTACAAGTGAAAATTGGTTACCTCTGTTTGCAAGAGACATGGAGACGGACTGGATTAATATGCTTCCTGGGGGTTACGTCATATGAAATGTCACCAAAACGAATATCCCTTTTAGGACCAAAAGGAGAATATTCCTTTTAGGATTAGTGGAAACAATAGAACTACAAATTATTGATTATTGTGCTTATATATTTAATCATATATATATATATATATATATATACACATACATATACATACATACATAATTCTTAAGGTTAGTATGTCACTACATAATGAAGTCATCAGAAAACATTTTGTGAAGTAATGTTGATGAGATGTTCATAAGACACTGACATTTACAACTCCAATTTGTGACATTAGGGACAACATCTTTACAACAGACAGCGAACTTTTGCTATTTTGCAAGTTTCTTTTATAAAGTTTTTCTCTCTTCTGAGGAGAGAAATAGATTCTGACTTTTAGACTTCAGTATATGCTTCCAAATGTCATCTTTGCTTTGATTAGGGCTAAGTGAATGCTTCACTTGTTAAAAGGCCCAGCAGGTTTGGTCTTGTTATTTTTCAGCCTCGAAATATCAGTGTATGCTGGGCAGGGTAAAATGCTTTCATGCCTTTCTTTAGCTGAATCTTAGTTGTCATGTTCTCAGTGGTTCAGTAGGATAAATCTACAGGCTGGTGGTCTTGCTTGTGTCCTTACAAACATCTAAGAGTGAGCACCAGGTACAGTGTAGACTCCTTCTAGATATCAGACAAAGTAGAGCTATCTATCTTCTAGCTGTTGGCCAGCAAAAAGCAGCCTCTGTTGGTGAAGAGGGATGTCTTCCTCATCCTGAAGCTTTGACTTGACATCCTCAGTGATGTCCCTAGCCTCAGGGCTGCTAGGTTACCTGGCTGTTTCTAGGGCCCTACTTTGCTCTTTTGTTTCTGAGAGCCTTGACACTTTGTCTCAGGGAGGTAGAAGCTGCTATGAACTCCAGGAGGCTTCACTTTCCAACTTTTACTTCTGACTGCCTCAAGTGCAAATTACTAGAAGTTGGAGTTGTCCAATGAAAGGTAAGCGACTACTTTAGTCAAATACTTGCAATTCCTCTGGCAGATACTTAGATGAATTTGTTAACCCCATGTAGCCAAGTGCCAAGTTTCTCCACATTTCCATCAACAAAGTGTAAAGTTAAAAATTTAAATTCTTGCCTGTGAAAGACTGACTGAACCTTTTTTCTTAAGATAGTCTACGTTTGTGTTTATCTTATTTAAGCCGAGAATCCACATATACCCTTACAAGTCATTAGTAATTAAATTTATGTGTAACACGTTGTTGCTTTCCTCTTGTCAAAGGATTTTCTCACTCACATCACATATATTTTGCGTGCGTAGACTTTGAACTGAACTTATTTTCATAAAAATATAGTAACAATGATACCCATTTTCCTAGTGTCTTGTTAAAATTACATTATCTTGTATGAACTTGACTTATGTTATGGTACTGAATAAAACACAAAGTTTAAAAAAAGTTTTTTGTTTACTTCATCTTAATATTTCTTTGTGTGTGAGGGGGGAGTTATAATTATATATTTAATTTAGTCAACTCTTACCTTTGATTACCTGTACAGACAGAGCCATTTGCTCCTTTTTTATTCAACAAGGAATTCAAGTAATCTCAATATGATTTAAACACAATGGCAAGAAATACACGAGTGACAAATGTAACACAACACTGAATAACGTCCTGGTTCCTTTCAGTATTTATAATGCATGGCCTTTATTATTAAATCTTTCCCTGCCTTCTCCTGAAAAAGAATGTATTGTGTTGAGGAGTTTATAAGAAGCTTTAGTCCCTGAAAAGGAAAGCTTAAACTCATTAATATGCAGAAGACTTAAACAGGAATGTAGTTTCATGTTCCTTTGCCAAAAACCAGTAAGTATTTTTTGCATATTTTTGCATTTCTGAGGCTGGTATGCTATTTTAATTGAAGTCAAAAGTATCTTGAGTCCTCAAGATAGGAGTAAGTTATAATATAATTGTTAGTAGCTCTAAAAATTATGCCTCACTTTGATTTTTACTTCGATTTTGTACTGTCTAAAGAAAACAGAGTGGTCTAGAAGGGGAGGGTTATGAAACAATGTCCTTCTGTTGCTAGGCAGAGCAGCAGATAACTGAACGTAAAGCAGTCCGAGGAGTACAGAGAGGATTCCCAAGTGTAATCATGATCTTTCCAGATCATAATTGTATTTTCTTACTGTAATTACAGTACTTACAGGGATAAAATATGCCTTTTGTGTGATTATTACTGGTTTGGGGTTTTTTTGGGGTTTTTTTTGTTTGTTTGTTTGTTTGTTTGTTTTGGTAAGGATCTTACACTTACTGTGATCATTGATTCAAGGAAATATGCTCTATTAATTCACAAAAACACTTGCAGAATGACTTTGTGATATCAGCCTTCTGCTGAACTAATATTCCAACAAGGTCTACATTCATATATATGCATATATATAAATGAGACTAAGACAACACTGAAGGTGTAGTTATGCTCACAAACTAAAAAACAAAATGAAAAAGGCATAACTATCATGGGTATGTAGCTCTTCTCAGGAAGATACGAAGAAACATCTATACATCTCAGATATGACACAATGACAGAAATTTCTGGGAATTTCTGGGAAACTGAATCACCTAGCTGTTTTCAGTTGGGAAGAAGAAAGTTTACTATGTTGGTGGGCCCTGCAAGGATCACTCCACAATAGTGTCAGCCTTGTGCCTTGTGCTTTCTGTTCAGCATCCTTTTATTATGTGGAAATGCAGAAGTGAGCAACAGGCGTACAAGGACAAAAGCCTGTGCATGTCAGGAAATGATAATGGTTGGGCAAAGTTAGTTCTGTTCCCCCAAGTTCTCAGCACCTCATGTTCCTGGAGATGTCTGGAGAGGGAGAGGGGCTGGGAGCTCAAAAGCTTCAATTCTTTTTTATTTTTTTTTAACATGAGGCAATTTGGGGGATTTTCTACTACAAAATGTTTTAACCAAAGTTCAATTTGAAGAACCAATGAGTTTCTTGGGGTTACTTTAAGAGTATGAAAGGTTAGTGCAAGTTGCATGGAAACCTAACAGCAGTTGCATACCTGCAAAGCCTACCAGAGCCTGGTGATAAGTCATGAGAGTTTCCCCCCACACTCCACCTTCTACCCTCCCCTCCCCTCCATGCTCCAACACTATATGACATGCAAACAACTCAACAGGCTGGAAAGACTCTTTCCCTTAGCAGTCTTTACTTCTTATCTAACCCTGGGAAGAGAAGAGGCTTGTGAATCTCCCAAGAGGTACTTCCTGAGACTTCAGCTACTTTAGTTTTTAGTCTTAAAGGCAGGTAGAATAATTCAATTTGGGACTTGCTGCGACTTAATGAGACTCATTCCAAAATTATCTAGATGGAACAGCTTAATTTATGGGAAATTGCTACATAACACCAAAGAAGTGAAACAAGGAAAACAAGCAAACAAACAACCAAACACCAAACCAAACCAACCCACCAACCAAACAAAAACACCCCAAAAACAAAAACAAAAAAGAAAGGACTCCTCAGTTTGTAGTTTGTGTGTTCTTTGATCAATCCCTTGAAAGCAATCATTTTTCATAGGAGATACACAAACACAAAGCACAACTTTAAACCTCTGAGATAACCTGAAGCACAGCATTTATTCTGTTTTCCAGTGTTGATTCTCAGTGACGAGTGGATGTGTTCTGGAGTAAGGGGCCTTCTGTAAGGTGAAGACCAATTAGAGGGAATAAGAGAACCACAGGGAAAATCCAGGGCATAACTATAGCCCTGGAGAGGTTAACAAAACTGCATTTACATGCTGGGTTTGAGAGTTAAAGGGTTTAAATAAGAGGGAAACTGGGCGGAGGTCCAGGTTTGAAAGCACAGACTAAATGCGTGCACTACCAGCCTTTCCCAAAGCTTCTTTTAAAACGTGATGGGAAGGGATTCACCACCACAGGGAAGGGCACCGCACCTGGTGACATGAAAGCCAGCATCCTATATACATGGGAGGGAGGGTCTGAAGCTGAGGAGAGGAGCACCTGAAAGCAGACCACCACGGGCCAGTTGCTCTCAGGCTTATTCCTATGCTGTAAGGAGCATTTCAAATTCCTGTGGGTGAGCTTATTTCTGAAGTGTCCCTAAGCAAAACTGGGACAAAAGATGGATTCCAGGAGAGGAAAAATAAAATAAAAAGGTATTTCTAATACATAGAGGAGCACTGTAGTTATTACACAGGAATAAAGTGAAATACTGTGCTATTTATCAGTAAGTAATAATAATTCTAATTACAGAAATAGTATTTTAGTTGTGACTTTATTTTATTTTGCAGAAGCTAAGTTGTATATATTGCATAATTATAAGATAACAGATCAAAGAATAACATGACTATAACATTTTTATTTCACAGAATTTATACAAAAATAGGTCATAAGTCATACTTAACAGTATTTAGAAGTCATATCTAGCTTTATATATGTTGGTATTGAAGAACTTTTAATAATACCTAATATTAAATTCTTAGAATTGTTTTGGTACAAAATACATTTCAAGAAAATGTTCACAAATGCCCTTGACATCTTCTGTACATGATCTTTCCTTTTAATGGGGTGAAAAAGAAATTGAAATTCTAAGAACAGTTAGGTAATTATACTTTATGGTCCACTAAACTTAAAAGAAAGATTCTGACCATCTGTCATCAGATATTCTTGAATTAGAAAACAATATATTTTTAATAATTGAATGGTGCTATAACAGTTCTACTAGTTGCTCAGAAGTAATCAAATATTCCCAAAGATTAGTATTCATAATCATTTCTTAAGAGTCATTATTGACTTTCATTTAGGCTTTTATTTTAAACAATCCAGAGTCTTTCTCTATTATAAACCTATTCATTTAGAAGTCTGGAAGTCTATAAGATAGTTTATAGATATTTAAATAATAAAATATCATGAATGATTTAAACTCTAAAACCAGTTATGTTATTAATGTATTTTACTTATGGTTTGATCCATTTGATAAAATAAGATTTAGTTGTATTCCTCAATGTTCTTTGACTACTCTGTGGAATAATTTGAGTCTCCTAACATTTTAAATCTATTTGTGTATATAAACTTATTACACTGTCAAACAGGAAGTCAAAGAGAGACTGGAGATCCAAAATTCCTTCTAAGTACAGTTTCCCAGTGGCCCCCATTAGTCCCAACTTTAGGACTAAACCCTCATCCATAGTGGATAATTGATAGATACGATAGAAAAATTAGATTACATTTATACTATAGCACTCAGCAATTTCGTGTTAATATAGGTAATCTAACACAATGCAGTTCAACCATTCAAAAATTTAATTCAATAAGCATATTACATACATATTCTGTAACCTACACTGTGCTGAAGATCACATAAGCAAATTCTACCCAAACATCTATTTATAGGAATATAATATTCAAGGGACCCATGTAGCTTTGGTTTTTAAGGTTTATTTTTGTTTTTCATGTGTGTGTGTGTGTGTGTGTGTGTGTGTGTTATATGTCTGATGGGTACGTGTCAGAGCCCATGGAGGTGAGAAGGGGTCAGGTATCTCCTGGAGGAGATACAAATGATTGTGAGTTGTCCAATGTGAATGCTGAAATTTAATTTAGCATCTTCTGGAAGAGCAGAGAGTACTTGTAACCACTGAGCTATCTCTCCAGCACTCAGAAACCCATTCAGTTTTGTGAGATTTACGTTTCTGGATGGACCCAGTAAAATATCTACATATTTCTTCAGTCTGGATTTAGTCTATTCCCAAAGATGCATAAGTACCTTAGTACCAGTGTGGTATTGTTTGGTAGTGGTGGGAATTAGAGGCTGGATGGGAGACCTTCCAGTTAACAGAGAACTCTCCTCCTCTCCCGTTTGTTTGTTTGTTTGTTTGTTTATTTATTTATTATTTTGTGTGATGTTGGGAAGTGTGTGTGTGTGTGTGTGTGTGTGTGTGTGTGTGTTTTGCACATGCACATGCAACAGTAGTTATATTTGGTAGTAAGTTCATCTACCTCCCGATCTATCTCCCTAGCCTAGATGGATCTCATTGTTAAAAGAGGTTCTAAGACTCCTCCCCAGTCCATTCCTCTGTTTCTCTCTATCTATATCTCTGTTTGTCTTTTTCTTTTTGTTCTTGTCCATCTCACCAGTGCTCCACACCCCACCCTCCACATGCAGACATACACACACACACACTATACACAACTTCCTGGCTGTGAGGCACATGGTTTTGTTAAGCCCTGTTCTCTCATCATAATCTGCTGCCTCAGATGCAAATCAAATATTAATTGATCATCAGAGAAAAAGTTGTTAAACTAAACAACCTTTTTCTCCTTATAAGTTTATGTAGCTCATGTATTTATTATACTAGCTAAAATTTGCACCCTCCAGATATACACATGTCAAAGATTGTTTTTTTAAAAACATAAAAATTTAAATTTGTGAGACTTCTTAAGTTGATCATGTGATCTGTATCATTAATTTGTTTCTTCATTCATATAATTATTTATTTAGTACTTAAATCACCATTCAATATGCAATTAATCAGCATCTGTCATTATCCAGGGAATGTATGAGGCACTCTGAGTAAATGCTGGAATTCATTCTTCCAAACTCAGTAAAAGTCAAACCCTAAAGTATGCAAGCTACTTGCTTGGAGATGTTATGTATACTGATCAAGATTCATTTGCTATAAGCCTGAGTTCCTAAAGGGAGTCCTGAGTGATGGCGCATTAGGCAGACTAAGGGAGGTCTCTGGAAGTTGCATTGTCTCCTTTGAATGGCCTTTTCAATGTGAGCAGTGTCTAGGTTAACACCTTTCAAATAGTGAATCTGTAGGCGTAATTGACATGCTTATATTGCATGACCCCATTTCTTTGAACACAATGGTTAGACTAGAAATGGATGACTAAATCAAAATCAGGCGTTTATCAATGCAGCAGCTGGCAGATAGAGGGGTCTGCTAAATTATACCTTGTCAGACAACCAGAATAAATCCTTTGGGATAATTAATAAATCACTTCATTCATACTTTCAATAGCAACAATTTAACATATGTTCTGTCATATGGAGAGACAAACAGAAAATTCCTCTGTCTTTCAGAATCGGATAATCCTGATCAATTTGATCAGCCGATTCAAATAAGAAAGTAAGTAGCAACATGGGCAAAACATCAATTATTTGATATATAGTTACCTATGTATATTTAAATACATATGGTATATATTTATATGTCCCTTTGCCCATATCATATCAGATATATCATAAAATACTGTTCATTTTTACTGTATGTGTTTGAGAGTTTGCCAGATGTATATATGTGTACATCATGTATTCCTGGTTCCTGGAGAGGCCAGAAGAGGTGTGTCAGACACCCTAGACCAGGAGCTTGTGATGTTTGTGAGCCATCATGTGAGTGATGCAACCAAATCCTCTGTAAGAGCAGCAAGTGCTTTTAATGGCTAAGCCATCTCTCCAGTCCCTCCTTTATGGATTTTAATTAATGTTATACCCAATGGTAGGACCTTAATACTTGCATCTGAACTTGTCCATGGGGATGCATACTTTAAGTTCAAAGTTAAGAAGGATGGAGTAAACATTTTATACCAACTCTACTACTACTACTACTACTACTACTACTACTACTACTACTACTACTACTACTATTACTACTTCTTCTTCTTCTTCTTCTTCTTCTTCTTCTTCTTCTTCTTCTTCT
>JADRCH010000046.1:6299275-6394664 GCA_019843965.1 Rhynchomys soricoides
CTTCTTCTTCTTCTTCTTCTTCTTCTTCTTCTTCTTCTTCTTCTTCTTCTTCCTCTCTTTTTTTCTTTTATTAGATATTTTCTTTATTTACATTTCAAGGTTCCCACTTCTAAATGAGCCCTTGGCTCCTGAAAGGCTTCAGATTTGGAATTCAAAGAGAAAATATAGATTATTATATAGGAAAGAGACTTATTTCAAAAGTGATTAAGACCCTGAGTGGACAGGCAAACAACAGCACAGCAGAGGCTCTGAGGGAGGAGAGTTCAGGCTAATGCTGGGGAATGGAAATCAAAGTTTCTTTGGTCTGGGGTCCAGAGAAATACCTCAGAAGTTAAGATCACTTCTTATTCTTAAGGGGGAACAAACATTAGTTCCCAGCATCTACCTGGTTGCTCAGATCCCCAGTTCCAGAGGATCCTCTGTTTACTTCTGGTCTCTTTGGACACATGATGCATAGACATGCATGTATGTAAAACATATTACGCACACACATACATACATACATACACACACACACACACTAAAATAAATCTTACACAAAAAGGTTGGTCTAAAGTTGGTATAAATTGGGGTAACCAATGGTACCCAGTTGAAAAAAACTAATCAAAAAACATCTTTCCTAGCAGTCATTTTTAGAAAATCTGGGTCAGGGAACATAATAATTAAAAAGCAAAGAAAAAGATAAAACATAATGCATTATTTTGAAGAACAAAGTGGCTAGCATGCCACCACTCAAGATATAGATTGCTTGTACGATCAATTAAAAGCATGGTATCTCCCAGTAACTTAGGGAAATATGTTTGGTGTAAGCGCAAAGAAAAATAATTTCAATAATATTTAAGAAACTCAATGGAAACTGAATAAAACTGAATATGGAAAAATGGAGGGAATGGTAAAAAAAGTAATAACTGGGTTTCAAAAGTAAGGCATTACATTGAAAGCCATAATTACAAGCATGAAATGTGGGAACTGTAGAGAGAATCTCTTGTGTAATATATAGAAGAATCACCTGTCAATAAAATACTGTTGGCCTCTTAGTTTCGGCATGAAATAGGGAGATGTAAGGATTTCTGGAATAGCGTCAGGTGCAGGAAAGAATTCACCTGAACTCTGAGGAAGAGAGTCAAATGTAACTGAAGATGAGTTAAGAACTATGTGGAATGACTGAGAATAGAATAGACTGGATAACTGATTTATGAGCCAGCTGGAACAAGCCAAAACTTTTGACCTAAAGCATTTATTCATTACTAATTCAGTCTCAGAGTCATTATTCCCGGGAACCTGGGCATGGGTGGAAAAGTCAGCAGGCACAGGAAACAAAAACAAAAACAAAAACCAACCTAAAAATACCATATTTGATGTGTCAGAGGATAGCCAGGTGGAATTCCTTTTCTCTGTCTATAGACTGGAAGTACTCTTAACAGAGGCTAGGTACCAGACTTTATCTATGGGAATCATCAATACATAGTTCATTGAAACTGTAGATCTACATGAGCTCACACTGAACACAGTAAAAGTGCCAAAAGTCAACAGAATGGGGAAGCTTTACAAATACTACTGTGTGGCAAAAAAATTGAAAATAAAAAGTGAGGTGTCCTGGAATAAATGCTGAAGAAAAATAAAGTCATAAATGGTGTCAACAGACAGTAAAAGATCAGAAGAAGATTTCATCTTGGGGCTTGTTATACATTACATGGTAAGGAAATTGTCATATTTGGAAGCAAGATCAGAAATAAAAAGAAACACAGCTACTGAATATAGATCTGTTTTCTGAGGTACTCTGTTTGTGATTATTAAATAGGAATCAATACAACAATATATCACAATAAATACAGGGCTGAGACAAGACATAGGAAATTTCTTTACTGAGCAGGATTAATCAAATTTCTATATTAAGAGCAATGCATGTTAGAGGGAAACTGATGATAAATCAGAAGGAATTCAATTTAGATTAGGGAAGATTAGATTCAGTTATTAAATAGTATAGGAGACAGGCTTCTCTTATTGTGGTGGTATTTCAGGACATGGGGTCAGATGTTAAAACTATAGAAGATCATCCTCACACCCACAGTTTTAATTCCAGGAAAATGTCTGGAGGAAACATAAGCGTAAAACATCATTAGACAAACAGAAAGAGTTGTTCATAGAAGCAAGAAAGCATTCATCTATATGGATATGTGATTTTTTTCTTTTTTTTCTGTCAAGAGTAGATATTTGTATTGAATCTACTTTTCAGTGTCTGGGCCAGAGCATCAGGAAATTTGTGAGAAGATGTTAGGTGTTGAACAATGTGTCCTAAAAATTAATTTCAGAAATCAACTGGGAGATAAAGAAGGAGTTGGATGGTATTAATTATATATTAGATGGAATAATTATATAACTATAAAACAATAAAATAGTAGGATATTTGAACTTAAGCCTTTAGATATAAACCAGCTTTGGTTTTTCATGAGTTATATTTTTCTTTAGCAATAGGAATGGGTGGCAATATGGCTCTATTGGTAAAGTCACCTGCTGCCAAGTTTGAGAAACTGAGTTGATCCTGGGACCCACACAGCAGAGGAGAAACTGACTCCCACAAGTGGATATTTTGACCTCCACATGCACATTATGCATGTTTCCATTTCTTCTAACCCCAAAGTAAATAGTAATTGTAAAATATGATTAAGTACAATAGAATTATGGAAATCTAGATTCCAAAAACAAGGATGCTGAGAGTCCAAGGGCCCTATGTCATTCAGTATTATTGTAGTGCTTGTGGAGAGACAGGTTTTCTGGTCTGTAAAACTTTAACCACTCCAAATATATGGGATGCAATGCCTATAAATTATTATCAATTG
This sequence comes from Rhynchomys soricoides, assembly GCA_019843965.1. NCBI lineage: Eukaryota > Metazoa > Chordata > Mammalia > Rodentia > Muridae > Rhynchomys > Rhynchomys soricoides. Next base: position 6,302,116 of record JADRCH010000046.1, read on the forward strand.
AATATTCTTTCATTAATTAGTTGTCAACTTTAATGATAACAAAAATAAAAGATAATATTTGGAAAGAAGAATTAGTGTACTTTTCAAAGATACATGCAGACATTATCTTCTAATTTTTAAATTTTTGTTTCAGTTAAAAGGAAAATATTTTGGTCTTATATTCCTTTTTTTGAAATTGAATTTCTTTTCTAATGTTGAGTTTAACATAGGTCAAAATTAAATGATGCATTTTTCATGATCTTCTTGCAACAGTCATTTGTGTAAAACAAATTGTAATTTGACATTGTAGCTGCATTTTTGTGGAACCAAGGTTCAAAATCAGCTTATAGTATTCACATTTATATTTGCCTGGTTAATAATTAGCTCTGTGCAACAACAAACAAATGAAAATCAGCTATGTTTGTCCTCAGACTCTGGAAAGGTCTAAAATCAACCTTTTTTCTTGCTTTAAAAGTTTCAAATGTGAACATTAAAATGCATCATTTCCCTGATATCAGAAAGCTTGTTAAAATTATTTCCAATTATTAATGTGATATCTGTTTGTATTCTAATGAACTCTATGGACCCTTCTGCCTTTTCCTTCTTTCTTTGCTGGTGTTGTTGTCATTGTGACTATCACTGAGGTTTACATTCCAGCAAGATTCCTGTTGACTAGCAGCAAAGGAGTTGGTTTTTATCATTAGATGTAATATCCATGATGAATGTAATATAATTCTTACACATTAAGGCCCTACATATAGATACACACTCAGAAATCATAATCTCATTTGGAATACTATGGTGTATAATGAGGTAAAATTATATTTTAAAAAAATAAAATGTACAAAAATTATCAATTATTTCATTATTTAATAAACCTATAAACAAGAAATATTTGTCTCAGGCTATACCCCAATAACAATCCATTCCACTGAAGTACATATAGCTAGAAGTAAGAAGTGGATCATATGTGGAAAAATTTTGGAAACTTCTGTGCGATGGAAACAATAACCATTGCTAGTTGGTAATGGTTGCTGGCATCAATGTGCCAGGTTTGCTGTCTGTCAGCACATGACTACATCTCTCATTTCAAATCAGATATTTCAAAGTTTTCTGCTGTGACTATAAATTAGCCCTCAGCACATGGTACTTGTTTTTAGTTTTACTTTTGGCTTATTTTCTCAGGTGAACTGAAATTTTTTATCTGTAATTTCTAGCCTGTTTGAACCCAGAGAATCTTCCTGGGTCATGTTCATATGTTGGCTGCTATTCCTCATTTTCCCATTCTCTCAGTTTAGTCTTTCCTAAATGCTCATTTCCCAGGTGGTACTATACATAGTTCCTGCAACTGTTTGTCCCATGCCATGCTGTTTTTCTTGACCTGAACCTGATCCTCCAACTCCTATCAAATTATTAAAAGCACACTTCTACCTTCTACTCTTAGATGTAGCTGTGAGCTTCTTTCTTGGTGAACTATGTTAAAGGTCAGACCTTATGTGATTGTCATTCAAGGTTTTCCTAAAGTAGAATAATGTGAACTCAGTGGGCAAATAGATTCACTTTCCTCTAAGGGTGAATTGAGAAATACAATACAAATGAGAAAACAGAAGAGAGACTATTACACATTCAAAATTGCTGACTTGTATAATGAAAATGATATAGTTCCAGCATTAACTGACCAGACTGATGCTGTTGAAGGATAGGTAGGGGATGCTGGCCTAGATTTCTGGATTCTTGAGATATAACTCAACATTTTTTAGTTTCATCTTTTAGTATTATCAATGGAGTTGAAAATGTACAATTAATTTCATCAATATGACTTTCTGAGATATATACTTGCTGTACTAGAAAATTCTTTAGGATCTAATTTAAAAGAAGATCCATTTAACTAACAACATTTATTTAAATTTATAATATACAATTTCTTATAGACAGATACCTGCCAAGGGACTTAGCTATAAAATGCACCTGAAGTTCTCTGCCTCAAGGCAGAGGTAGAGAAGGAGGATCAACACCAATAGGCACTATTCCTTCCTACCACATTCAGATTGAGAGTCAGTGCTGTTTGTTCAGAATTTTATTTTTACTGTATAAGTTAAGCATAATGGTAAAAAGGTTAATGAGAAATTACAAAGTTCTCTTCTTAGTAGAAAATGTGAAATACAATTTAGCTGTCAGATGAGGAATCTTAGATCATCTGCTTCAGAGGAAGGCAGAGATCTGAGTTATCTGTCTAGACAACTGTAATTATAGACTAAAATATTACTTTCCTACTGATAAGCTTAAAGTTTGATTATTAAAGATTATTTTTTAAGATATAAATACAGGCAAAATTTTAAGTGATAAATTCTACTAAGATAGAGTTACAAACAAACATTCCACTATCCAGTAAACATTTCTTTGTGAGGGGCATTTTTCTAAATATTAAAAAGGGTTTTATTTCATCTAAAGCATCAAAAAATAAAAATTAAGAGATTATTGATTTCTTTCTCACTTATAATTGTTTTTTTTTAAATCATGGTATTTCCCATTTTATTAAACATTGAAGTACAAAGTATTATATTGTTACTTACAAGCATCTTGTTTCACAGAATTCTCCAGAATGTGTTTCCTGTTGTAAATAAACTTCAACATCTTCTGACCAACAACTTTCCATGGCATCTCTGTCTCCTAGGAAGCAGTGCTCCACATTATGCTCAAATAATTGTTATTCAATAGCTCTCTCATCTATTCAGAGTCATGTAATATTTCTTCTTTTGTCTTTTTACTAAGCACAATATGCTCAAATTTTTTTTTTTTTGCACATGGCAAATACTACTTTTCCTGAGACTCAACTTTAGACATTAAAAATTATGTACAGTTGCATATCTACTTCACAGCTACTTTGTGTATTATTTGTCCATGGGCCTTGTCCTCACTGTTGAGAAAAATGCTACACTGCACATGGTGATGAAGGCATCTCTCTGAGATGATTTTAATTCCTTTCGATATGCATCTATTGGTAGATTTTTATTACTGGATGTCTATGGTAGTTGCATGATTTTGCAATCAATAATAAGCAACTGCTTCAGATTCTCCACACCCTTATAAGCACTTGTCATTTTCACAGTAGCCATCCTTACTAAATTCTGAAAGAAAAAATATATTTCCTCAGTGGTAGGATATTGAATTCTGGGGTTATATGGTATGCCTGGGTCATATGGTAGCTCTATTTTTAGTTTTGAGAAACCACCACTCTGATTTCTGCAGTATCTGCACCACTTTACACTCCCACCAACACTCTGGCCATCATTTGTGGCCATTTTATTTTCTTTATGAGACATGTTTATTGTTGATATATTCACAATTGTTAGGAAAGGGGAACAGCCTAGATTTCTATGAATTAATGAAAATGGGACACATATACACAGTGAATTCTATTCAAGAATAATACTATGAAATGATGAGGAAAATGGAAGAAACCAGAATACTATACCAACTAAGCTCACCCAGCCCAGGAAGACAGATCTCACATCCTTTCCCTCACATGTAGATCTCATCTCCAACTTTCTATATTTCTTTGTTTAACTTGGAGTGTTTGTAGATGTCGGGGCATTAGAAATGGGACAAGGTAGGAACAGTAAGGAAGAGGAGGAAGCAGAACACTTATGATGTGAAGTAGAGGGAGGGAATAGTGGGATTGCAGAGATTTAAAGAGCAGGAGATGAGAGAGAATAGAAGGCAGGGGAGACACTAATCCAAATTAACTCTATTATTTTGTATATGTTTAAAAAAGAAAAAAAGATGAGTATATGCAGCTACTCCTGGAAACCATGGGTTATTAAATAAAAATCTCAGTGACAGGAATGATATTTCCTTCTTATGAGTTACTGTCAAGTAGACACCAAGGTACTCCAAAACAATAAAAGATATTGTCATTATTATTGACTGGCCACTAGAATCAGAGGGCAAGTTCCCACTGCCAAAGGAATCACACCCTCTGGTTGCAGAGTACAGAAAAATCAAGCTAGACCCAAGATGGAAGCACCTGAAGTGGAAGCTTCTCCCCTCCTTGCTTGGTTTTCACATGCTTGAAAGTATCATTTTGGCTCCTGAGGAAACGTCATTAATTGTCCTCTTACTCAACTGTGAAACCTCTGAGTTGCATTTCCACCTGCCAGGGAAGAACTGCCCACTGCTTCACTGCAACAGTTCCACAACTGTGTCATGGGGCTAAGCAACTGTATTCTGGGCTTTAGGCCTGTTCCACAGAACAAGCTCATGCTCTATTCTTGGGACTCTAAAGTTGATCAAAAACCTATGGCTGTGGAGGTCATAGGCCTAGACAGGTATCTTAACCAGTATTCAAATGCTATGGATAGTCACCATGACTATGGCAACTCTCATAAAAGAAAGCATTTAATTATGGCTTGCTTATAGTTTCAGAGTCAATTATCATCATGGTGGAAAGCATGGCAGCCAACCCACAGGCAGATTGGGTGGTGGAGATGTAGCTGAGAATTCTATTATCTAGGTCCACAGGCAGCAGGAAAAGAGAGTGTCTGGGTATTTTGAAATCTCATACCTACTCCAGTTGGCACACTTCCTCCAACAAGACTACACACCTTAATCTGTTCGAATAGTGCCATTCCCTGGTGATCAAATATTCAAATCCATGAGCCATTCTCATTCAAATCATTACAGCAGGAAACCTGCCACTGTTGCTTTGCCATAAGCACTTGGCATTACCATGCTTTCTGTGTATTGGTTTGTCCGGATACATCAGCATTGCTCTTAGCCTTAGTCAGAAATGTGTGTGTTTGTGGTGGAGAACAGTTAATACAAAAATTCATAAGTTGTCGAAGTGCAGAGGGCAATATGACAAATGTCCACTCACAGAGAATGAAGACAACTTAAAAATGAATTGCATCCTGAGTTCACCTAGAAGTGTTTGCCAAGCACAGGCTGCCCTTCACTGATCCGTGACCTCCTGTATGTATCATTGAACCCCACAGAGCTGTGAGACCGAACCACTGTCTTAGGACGTAACATACATTATGTCTGTGTTTCCTAAACGGCCCTGCCTTTCTTCTGTTGTCTACAGTTCAGCTTGAAGGAGTTTTTAAACATGCAATTGTAATTTAATGTTGTCTTAAGTTCAGCCTCTACATTCTATTATTTCTCAAGACAAAATGGAGCTATTAGCAGACATGTGTTTCTGGCCTTCGTGATGTGACCTCTTTTAAGAGTCTTTCTTTCATTTACAATGTTGAACAAGATACTTTTGTCTTTTATGTGAGCCTCAATAAATAGTTGCTCTACTTCCCATATTTAATTTTCATTTTTGGCAAGCCTACCACTGTAACACAGACTGAAGTCAGAGGAATGGCTTTCATCACTGAGTCCAGAGGCATACTTACTTGAAAATACTAGTTTGTACAAAAACTATGTAGAAATAAATTTTGAGTTAAATATAAAAATCTTGGTTGGATTACTGAATCATAGCTACTAAGTTCCCTTTCTTCTTGTGGTACATTGAATTAAAATGGCCCTCATAGAATCATATATTTGAATATTGGTTCCAAGTCGGTGGATTGTTTAGGAAGGGTTTGGAGGTGTGGCCTTGTTGGAGGAGATGTGGAACTGGGGGCAGGCTTTGAGATTTAAGAAACTCAGGTCAGGCAGAGTCTCTCTGCTGTGTGCAGATGGGATCTAATCTCTCAACTATTGCTTGTGTGCCATGCTGGCCTGCTTGATGTCATGGTCCCTACCACAATGTTCATACATTAACCTCTGAAGCTGTGTGCAAGCTCCCAATGTTTCCTTTAAAGTTGCCTTGGTCATTTTCTTTCTTAATAGCAACAAAAGAGTAAACACTCCTTAAGCTGAAATATGTCTTGTTAACAATTCTTCGAAATGTTTTAAGAAATTGAGTATTACATGGCAAAATGTAGTTTGGAAAAATTAAAATTCAGCTATTATTATTGTGTTAATTATAATACCATACACAGTGATATGATCCTTTATTCTAAAGGCAATGGGTAGACAAATACACACACACACACACACACATACAGACACACACACACAGACAGAGAGAGAGAGAGAGACAGAGAGAGAGACAGAGAGAGACTGACAGAGAGGAGAGCATGTGTGAGAGTGAGGTAGCGAAGAGGAAGGCAGGGAAGGAGAGAAAAGGAGGGATAGAGAGAGAAAAAGAGAGTTCATTCTGTAATCTTCCAATTATAGCTTAATGCATAAAGTTTAATTTTTTTACTTCCTTAGATGAGGGTGAAATGATTTGATTATATTTCATCTGAAATCTAAAATAAGCTCCATCCAGCTTCTTTTCTTTGAAAGGATGAAAGGGAAATGATGTAATGTTTTATATGTCACATTTAATTTTGCTAGTAGTTTCTGTAATGACATAGCCTCTAAGGTTTGTGTTTTGGGCTTTTAGAAGAGGAACTGAGCAGTGAACAGTCTCCATCCACTTAATTTTGTCAATCACATGAGTGAAGTAATGTTTTAAAGATAAAACATTAGTTTTTGTGTGTGCACTATGAAATGGAGTAATGAAACTCTAAAAATCTCTATGATTATTTTTGATTGTTTGAAATGATGTGTGAAATAACCTGATTTTCTACTGTGGTGCTGCACTCAAAATAATAACTACAAACAACATAAAATAGGATGGTTTAACTATTTGTGTCTATTTTGGGAAACAGAAAACTATTCACAACATTAACATTTTAAATGATGAGCACTCACTATGAATAGAATCTTTAAAATTAAAATATAGAAATGAAGTCAAGTAATGTCTGTATTTTCTTTAATCATTAAACTTCTTTAAACAGCCTTTATAGTACTATCCAGATTGACGTATGAAATATGAAACAGAACACGTATGACTCATCTATGGGTGTGGTGGATATATTGTATGATGGATTTTTCTGGTAATTCTGATAAAAATTTTAGTGAATTTCATTTAATTTTGGATGACTGGGTAGGAAAAGGAAGACAGAGAAGAATGGTTCAGTTGTTTGACACCGGAGTGAGACAATCTGCTGGGACGCTAAGGAGCCTTTGCATTCCACACTGCCTATTGGTGCTGTTTACAATGGAGATCATGTAGATTCACCTCCAGGTCTAAAGAAGAGTGTAGGGGGAGTCATTTTAGAAAATTTGCCAAGATTTCTAAAGTGCTAGAATTTGCAAAAGAATATAGTGGAATATATAGACTAGGGAATTAACATACATGTACGCCTATAGATTCTAAAAGAAGCCTGAAATACCATTATTTTATATGGCAATCCAGTTTACTTTTATATAGTTAGCATATATTGTACCAAGAATATTGAATATAATCAATATTTATACTAATGATAAAGTATTATTTGTACAATATGAGACCATATTTATATTATCATTCATGCTACCTATTACATATCAACCATAAAAATCTAAATTTTTCTAAGCATACCAGACATATATGTTGGGAGTTGGCTATGTATTGCTATGTATTCAAATGCTAAATACTGCCCCTCCAAAATCTGGTTGCAATCCTAATGAGTGCATTCTTACATACACCAAATATGTAAACTTTGTGTTAACTTCGCTCATCAATATTCTCTGAGTAGTTAAATAAAAGTGACTGACAGCCAATTACTGGAGGGAATAGAGGAAGTCAGGGCTTCAGATACAGGTCTGTGTTTTGCAGGTTGGGGTCATGAAGCAAAGGCAGAAGAAGGAGGAGGAGGAGGAGGAAGAGAAGAAAGAGGAAGAGGAGGAGGAAGAGGAAGAGGAGGTGGAAGAGGAAGAGGAGAAGGAAGAGAAGGAGAGAGAGAGAGAGAGAGAGAGAGAGAGAGAGAGAGACAGAGAGAGAGACAGAGGAGAGAATGGAGAACTAGAAAATGGCCCTGATGGAGTGAATCCAGCATAGACAGGATGACTATTTGCAAGTAATTTTGGGAGTGCAGTTGGAAAATAGCCAGTCTAGCATAGAAAAATAGTTTACAGGGTAATCGCCCAGTAATTTTCTTAAAGCTGATTAAATAAATTGCTAGGATGCTCTCTTGATTATTGGGGGCTGGTTGGGTCATAATAAGAACTTATAGAGTTATAAAATATTCAACAACACACAAACACACAGGCACACACATAAAGCTATGCACATGCACACACAGGCACAAACACACATGCATGTACAGTCAGGCACATGCACACACAAACACACATACATATGCATAGTAACATACACACACGGGTACAGACACTTGGCTCTTGAGTGGTACATTGTCATTTGACACACAGAGTGAGAGCTGGTGAAGGCATGTCAAGGCATGTCAATTGTGCTCAAACTGCAACAGAGAACACACAATTAGTTGTTAAGATATGAAGAAGGAAATGATTCATTAGACACACACCCACACCCATTCACTAGCACCAGGAGTCTGTTAAAACCCTAGAATAGACAGAAACACATTCTTTGTATTCATAGTATTTGGGACTTTCATTTGCATTTATAGAGGTCATTAGCTTTTGAGATCCAGAGAAGAACCTATGGACAATTTTATATTTTTGGAACTTAATCCCATATTATTCTTCCCAATAGGTTCCCTTGTCTCATTGTTCAGTGTCATTTTGTTATAATTATAATACTTTATTCATTTTTTTCTTTTATGTTTTAAGTTTAATTTTATAACGAGCAATCAGGTTTTTTGTTTTTTTATATTTTACCCTCAATTCCTATTCCATGTTACACACACTTGTGTATATTCACACACACACACACACACACACACACATACCCTTAACTTAAAAAGAAACTCCCTTTTAGAAGTCATTGCTATGAAAGGAGTACATAAATATGAGCTACATGCTTAAACTGAAGCAAACCATAGCTACTGAATAAGAATGGGTGGCTCAGAATAAGTATTGTTTGTACTTTCATCTTCTTAATTCTGTATTTTGATAAAAAAAATAGAGCAATAAAAAGGTTATGTGTATTAAATACTGTGTTGGTAAGATCAAACAATCAAGTATATAAGTGAGCTTAAAATATGAGCTGCCACACAAGCAGAGATAGGCAGAGAAACAAGTGACCATAACACAGGGGAAAATTTTTCAGATGCAAAAGAAGGATTTCTCAAAGTGTAGATGGAAAAGTCATGGAGATAAGAATAAGGTGTATAAAATTTGTCTGTTTAAACACAGAAAATACATGATAATAAAACACATGTGTATGCACACACACACACACACACACACACACACACACCCCATGACTAGCTCTGAATATTTAAGATAACCACTGTGAAAATATAAAGCACTTTTTCCTAGGAAATGGTAGCTTCTTTTGTAGAATAAAATGATAAAGTACAGACATAATACCTTCAAATATTTTTTGGCATTATCTTTGCACACTCAAAACCTAACAATTTGAAATAATTGTCTACTTAGGTAATCTCCTGTGCATAGGGAAGGGAGGAAGAGAAAACTCACATTATATCTGACAATGTTTATATTAGGAAGATTTGCACTGTGTGATCAAACACTACAGAAAAGCAATGCAAAAGAGAAAAGGTTGATCTGGTTTCAGGCCATTTGGTCCATGTTGGTAGTTAGCCATAGAGGACAGCTCTTCACACTTGCCAGACAAGAACTATTGGGGAGGCTAACTCAGAAAAACACATTTCCAGTGACCACTTCTCTTGCTTAGCTCCCAAGGCTGCCATAACCTGAAAAATACTCTATGAGCTGGGGACCAAGATCTAACCTTTCAGACTCAAAACATAACAGTATGGACCAATTATCTACTTAGTCAAATAATACAGTGTGTGTGTAAGAAAAATGCAGATAAGAGTCTATTTTATGCATAGTTGGGAAATGTTTCATTCATAGAACCTCTGGTAATCTTAGAGGGAGCACACAAGAGATGTAATTATCTAAGAGAAAATCTGAATCATAATTGTTTGAAAACATAATTTTTTGTGGCGTAAAATATTTCAAAGTACTAACATAATTGGAACGCACATGGATAATGGAATGCTAACTTTACTCCCAAGTAGCATTGTGGTTTGGAATGTATTTCTGAGTGACTTTCTGGTTAAGTGTCTTTTTCTGCATACTTAAAAAAAAATGAACAGACTTGACACACAAGGATATTGTAAATAGTAAATAAGTTATTTTCAAATTCAGAGATCAGTATATATTATTCTAATTGTTAGTTATTATGTTAAATGAAAATGTAAGTATTACTGAATTTATCTGAGATGAGTAAGTGTATTATCCAGGTAATGTTTGTCTTGGTATGCCAGTGGCAGTGATGGAAGCATCTGTTATGTTTAGTCTAATTCTTTGACTTAGGCTGGAGAACTTGGTATGGTTTCCCCATGGCCTGAAATTACCTTCCTTTACTTTTTCCTATTTCAATGTATATTGTAAAATGCATTTTGGAATAAGCAGGTGACCTTCCGGAAATCATATCAGACTTTTGTGTAATTCCATGTAAAAATGTGTTTGTTTGGGAAATTAACTTAGCATTAGATTATTTTCTGAGTCTTAATGTTAAATTAATCAAAATCAAGTTCTATCAAAGGCTACAATACACTTTTCATGAGATGTAATGATTTTACAAGAGTGAGATCATTCTGATTTTACTTTATACATCTTTAAAAGTTTACTTTTTTGTAAACTGAAATGAAAAATTTTAGCAGAGTAAATAAAAACCTCCAATTATATTTTTTCCTAATTTCCTAGAAGTTCCTACTTTTAGATTCTTATAATCATCTGTAAAAGTTAACCCTCTAGAGCGTGTATTTTCAAGTCTTACTGATTGGCACTGGACAACCAATTGGTGACTTCTTCTCTCTGGAGGGTCACATCTCATAGTCCCAGCATTCCTCAAGTGTTCATAGTTCTTTGTGTTTAATTGAGGGCTTGTGGGCTTTCACAATCCTATTTGTCCTTGTTCAGCTCATGTTTAGGTTATGTTGGTGAGAATTTATAGGTGTAGCTTTTGACATTACTAGGAGACACAATCTCACAGCAAACTTCCTGATTCTCTGTCTCTTCTATTCTTCCTACTTCTTCATCTGCAGTGTTCTCTGAGCCTTAGTTGTGGAAGCAGTTTGTAGATGTATCCATCGGGACTGGGATCTACAACTCTGAATTTTGATTGGTTTTGGTTTTCTGTAGTGGTTTCCATCTGTTGCAAAGAGAAATTTCCTTGTTGAGGGATGAAGACTGCACTTATCCATACATATAAGCACAATTGTTTACATATTATTATTAGGGATTATGCTGCTTTAATAAGTTAATGGTTTTACCTTCCCTCCAATAACCATGAATACATTATTACTGAGTAGTTTCCAGAATCCAGCATGGTATCTCTCTTGCTGAGCTGGTCTTAAGTCCAATTGGAGAGGTATTAGATACCACCTGGTACGTTTGCCACCACTGCACCCTTAAAGTTACCAGGCCATGTTAGTCATTGATGTGGTTCCTAGACATCACAACTGGGTAGGACTGTTGATTGTTCCCCTCCTTTGGAAGCTTACCTGGCATCTTCTGACACCATGAAAGCAAGTCCTTGTAGATGAGGTGTTCAGGTGTGCTCCAGTTCAGGGATCTCTGGGTACTGTTTCTGAAGTGCATGGCATCTTACACACAGGTAGCATTAAACAGATGGAACAAGTTAGATTTAGGAATATATATGTATATACATATACACATAGGTATGTGCATGCTACTACTGTGAAAGAAGAGACTATGCATTTGATGAAGTACTTAAGTGTACATGGAAAGATGTGGATAGAAGAAAGGGAAGAGGAAATGTTATAGTTAAATTATAATCTACTAAAAAAAACTTAACCCACCACATTCCCTTACCTCATTGCTTTTCATTGCAATACTGAGTCTTAAACAAAACAATGTTTTCAAAAGAAGATAGTTGTTTAGGTGTATAAATATGTACACATGCACATATCACTCACAGAAAGTCGAGCTTGGATAAATGAACAAACTCCATCCCTATGTTCTTTGGGAAGGCTTATTGGAATTCCTGCTAACAGGAATCTGAATAAAATTATAGGTTTTATTTATTGGAGAACAGGGGGCTTTTCAAATGAGGCATTCATAGTACCTAGTGCCGAACCAGGTGTGGGGCAGAGTGACATGGTTCAAGTCATCCTTTTCACTGCTTCCACACATCATTTCTCTCAGAACCCTTCTCCAAGCTGAGGCTGGTCCTTGGCAACCTGGAACTCACTTGATCATAGGCACAGAATATGAGTTGGAAGACTTGGCTCATCCTGTCAACAGGACTTCTTCACAGAGTTCTTGCCTCAGAATTATGAGAGAATTAGCAAAACATGTTCTTCAATTCTTGTCTTCCTTTTTTCCTTCCAGTTTCAGAATTCTCTGTAGCATATCTGACTCATAGGTTTAGGTTGTGGGTATTCAAGGTTAGCTATGAATGTACTTAACCACAAAACCAAACAACCCTGTGTGTCATTTCAAAGGTCTGATTACATCTACAAGTAACTGATAATAAATTATACAATCAGCACATGGGTTTTTTTCCCAATCTTCCCTTCATGAAATCTACTTCCCCACTCAGAATGGGTAATCCTAAATAACAAGCAACTATGGCTCTGTCCACTATTACAGTGTGAAAAACATTGCCAGCAAGAGCTTCCTCTTCATTACTAGTCCCCATTTCTGTTTATCCTCCACTGTCTTAACATCTAGATATAGTGCTGTATGAGTAAATTTCCAGTTCTTCTTTTTCAAGAAAAATATATGATATGCCTATTACCTCTGGATTGAATATCCATTTCAAATGGGAAAGTATTTCTCTCATTCTTAATATTAAGATCCTTTATAATTTTTATTGTTATCCTAGAATTGAGAAGAGAGGTATATAATTATTTCTTTCTTACTTACAAATTTAAAGTTTGTAAGATTTTAAATACTTTTATTATTTTTGACAGTTAGCTTTTTTCTTACTTATTTTCCATTCAATCCAACTGTATTGTGTTTTTAAATTTAGGTTTCATTTCAGTTCATTGTGGTTATGTGTTAAAATACAATTAACTAATCAGATATATTGATTTCGAAGGCTGTTTCACACATTGTTTGTTAATGTCCACTTAAAAATCGTTGCTTCTGAACAATGAAAGAAATAAAATGGTAAACTTTATATCCAACTACAAGTGGAGGTGACCAAACAACGTGTATTTTTTTCTGCTAGACATCAATAGATGCTGTGAAGATTTTAGGGGAAAACGCTCCCTAACAATTGCATGCATCCTCAGAGCTTCAAGAGAGATCACTGACATGTCTCTGCCCCACTGTCAATAAAAGGTGAAAAAAATAATTCTCTGACCTTTAGTCATCATAGAGAAATCATTCCCAGGTTTGCGTGGTGTGAGAAATCTCCTCAGAACACCACAGTATAAAACTCTGACACTCCTCAGCTTCTTCTGGCTGTGATCTATTACAAAGATTGTATCATCAACTGCCTCATTACTTTCAGACAGAAATCATGACAAAGAAGTATAGTTTTATCAGAGAGCATCATGATGTTGAAGGAAAGATTTAGACAATGATCCTCATTTTATGCAAAAAAAGATTGGTTGTTGCTTATTCCTTAATACAAATACAAGCCACACTTAAAAGAAAGACCCATAATTCCAAGTTTGGTGCATCTGTTAAATTAGAAACGATACCAGGTGACACATGGAGTATTTTGTGCTGGCCATGGATTTGAAGCTTTTGTGTTCTTTTCAAGCATTTGTCATGCTCGCTGGTTACTCTTCTGTCAGTGTACTCAGCACATTATAAACAAATGGATGACAGTGAAGCAATTAGAAGTTCAGGATGTGTAACTTAGTATTGTCCTTTGTTTTGATTTTTATTTGTTTATATGCTAAAGTAAGGATGCAGCATCTATAATGTGGATCTACTCCAACAATGATGGTAAGTGGCAGAATTTCCTTTGAGATATTACAAATATTATTGCTGTTTGGACTTTAATGAACATTTTCCAGTTTTTATTTTGACTTTTGTGTTGATGAGTATGTCTTTTCAACCAATGTTGAGACTTTCAATTCATCACTTAGACAAATCAGAGCCGAGATATGGTATCAGAGATATAAATAAGGAAATAATCCTTATCCAATGAGAAAAGTGGGAACTAACAAAACATGAATCTACTGATATAGCGCATCACTCTGTCCTGACTTCCTTATTCCTTGGCTACAACAATAATTCTGGATCTTCATATTTCTCTCAGACAAATATGCTTAGAGATTTAAATATCCTTACTGGGATCCTTATTGTACATGCTTTGATGAAGTCTGATTTGAGGCTACTCACAGACTGATCTCTAAGGGGTCCTTTAAAGCAGCCTTGTCCATAGGCTAGTCCCAGCCTAGTCTGGGACTCAGCATACCCCATTGTGTTCATTCAAAATCTCTGCTACAATTCTGCCATTTCTTGTAAAACCCACTCAAGTAAGAGTCTCATATTTTACTGCTTTATATTTCTTCAAGAAACATGCAGAGAAATCAGGCTCTGTTCTTGCTTTCTTTAGGAGATTAAGTATATTTTTAAATACCAAATCTCAAGATATTACCAACTGATTGTACTTATTCAAACATCAGATTCTAAATAAATAGAGAATAAATGTCAGACACTAGTGAGGGTCCTTTAGATCTTTATCTTATATGTTCATATTAAGACATACTATCAAGTTGTAAAATAAATCTGAGCCATTAATGCGACACCTTTACTCTGTCCAACCCTCTTGTTAACCACTAGGGAGAGGCTATCAAAATAGTGTTAGCTAAAAATAGCACAAAATACTTTGCTCCTAAAATATCGAGTTGAATGCTTAAGTCAATGTACCTTCTTCACAACCCCGTCACACATATGAAGCGGGAGTTGGGGTTCTTTTTGAATTTGTTGCCTGTCTATGGGTCCCATCTCTCTAACTGAGCTACTTTGTCTGTTCTCAGTGGGAGAGGATGTGCCAGTCCTACAGTGATATCTTGAGGGAGCTTCCCTTTTCTTAGAGGAGAAGGGGAGGAGGGAGGAGGTAAGTGATGGAGGACTTGGAAGAGGATGCTGATATTAAGATGCAAGCTGAATAAATAAATAAGTAAGAAAAAATTCTCAAAAAACTAACAAAATATTACTTACAAATAAAGTTTTCAAAAAAATCTCTGATAGTCCATGCAAAATAATCACTGAAGTAGTGTGTATGTGTGATGTGTGTGTGTGTGGGGGGGTCCATGTGCATTTGTGTGGAAGGCATGGATTAATCTTCAATGTCTTCTCTATTCTTCACTCTATCTTTTCTGTCAATTCTCTGATTGAACCCATTGCTCAAAAGTTCATTTAGACTTGCTCTCCAGCACCCTCTCCGAATCAACGTGTCTCCATTCCTGGGGTTGAAGACTTGCCCTCATGTGTCCTTAGTACTGGAGGCACAGTACTTTGTGTCTGGCTTTTACTGGGGTGCTAGAGGTCTAACTCTCATCCTCACATTATATAGCAAGCTCTTTACCCACTGAGCCATTTTCCCAGCTCCTGCATCCTACTTTTAACATTTCAGATAGAAGTCTCTGAAAGTACAGGTTTTGACACCTATCTCAAAATTAGTGGCACGTATCTATGCCCTCCCCATATCCTCCACTAAATTTCTCTAGTCACTGTCTTCTTTTTTTGTACACACTTTTCTGTCTTTCCATGCCTCTGTATTATAGTCTGAAGGGAGGTAATATGAGAGTGTCTTAGGCACTTCCTTAGGACTGCTTTGGTCATTTGTGTTTCCATACAAATTTTACAATAGTTTATTCTAGTTCTACAAAGATCTCACTTGAATTTGATAGGGAATGAATTGAGTGTTTAAATCACTCTTCATGTTATGATGATCTTTACAAAAAAATTCTGCCAATTTAGGAGCATGAAAAATTTCCCCATTCCCTAGTGCATTCAAGTGTGTGTGTGTGTGTGTGTGTGTGCGTGTGTGTGTGTTTTCAATTTTCCCGTGTAGAGGTCTGTTAACCTCATTGCTTAGACATATTTATTTTTTCCCCTTTTGAAAATTAGTTATTACTTTCAAATAACTAATTTGAATAAAATAGTTATTATTATTAGTTTAATAAATTAATTATTGAAAATAGAGAATTCTCTCACATGATAAATCGTTACTGTTTTCCCCGCCCTTTACTCTTCCCAATTTCTCCCTTCCGTCCCTCCCAGTTGGGACCACTCCCTTTCTGTTTCTCTCTTATTCAAAAAGGACAGGTTTCTAAAAAATAATCTTAAAATATAACCATAAAATATAAGGTGCATTTTTACCTTACATATTTGAAGCTATTTTGAATGGGGAATTTTCTCATCTTTATTCTCAGAAAATTTATTATCATTGGTATAAACCATTGATGTTTGTAACTCTTTTTGCATCCCGATCTTGCACATTTGGTAGAGCTGTTTCTCATACCACATATTTTTCTGGTTGAATCTAAAGTGTCTTTTCAGCAGAGAATCATTTCAACTATGACTAGAGGTAGTTAAGTTTTTGTTTCAAATTTTAATTGCTTTAGTAACTCCATATTTCCTTATTGCTCTAAGACTTTAATGAAAATGGAATATTAGTAGAGGGCATGGGCACCTTTGCCTCCTCTGTCTTATTCCAGGTTTTAAGAAAATGCACTCAATTTTGTTTTCTATTTAGAATAATACCTGCTGTTAAAATTGCCATGTATACTTTATATTATGCAAAGTATTCTGTCTATCCCTAGTTTCTTTAATGATTTTTATCATGTAGATGTGCTGAATTTAGTCAAATGTCTTTTTTTGTATCTATTAAGGCAATCATATTACTCCTGTCTTTTAAGTCTATTCTCATGCTCATTACATTTATTTATTTGCATATTCTTAATCTCGACCTTCCTAACAAAATTGTGTGTGTGTGTGTGTGTATGTAATTTATAAGGTATATATTTGTTAGTGTAAGTGTGCCTATAGATGTGTGGTTGCCTGCTTATATGTGTGTACAAAGTATGTCTTTCTGTGATCATTCTTAACTTTTGTTTAGTTTTTGCAATAATACTCTTAGATAGAGGAAACTCACTAAGGGTTATAATGGTTGGCCAATGTGATGGTTGTATAAAACGCACCCCCACCCCTTTTCCCTATAGGAAGTGGCACTATTAGGAAGTTTGGCCTTTTTGGAGTAGGTGTGGCTCTTTTGGAAAAGGTGAGTCAGGAGGAGGTGGCCTTTGATATCTCAGAAACTCAAGCTAGTTCTCTTGCTGCTGCCTGCCAATCCTTTCGCTCCTTCTCCAGCACCATGTCTGCCTGCCTGTCACCATGCTTTCTGCCATGAGGATAATGGACTAAACCTCTGAAACTGTAAACCAGTTCAAACTAAATGTTTTTCTCTATAAGAGTTGCTGTGATGCTGATGGTGCTATACCGTGCTGATGTTGTCTCTGTCACAGCAATAAAACAGTGACTAAGACAGCCAAGGAGGTCCAGATGCTTACTTGTCTCTGTGCCTTCCCTAGCCTCCACTAATTCTGGTTATGGGGTTCAGCCAAGCACCACTTTGGCTTCTTAGGTTGGTTCTGAGAACTGAATGTAGAATCTCATCGTGTTTGTCAACATCATCCCTCCAGCCCAGTTCATGTAATCTTGAATTTGGCTTGCAACCATTTTGTTGAAAAGTTTTGCTCCTGGGTTCACCAGAGAGATTGGATTGTAGTGGAATTTTCTTCAATTTGCTCTTCTTGTTTGTTTTTGTTTTATCTTTATCTGTCTTTTACCTAAAGTGTAATGGTTTGTAGAATGTAGTGCTGCCTTATCTTTGTGTATTTTGTTGAATGATTTGAGAACTGTTGGTGTTAGGTTTTTCTTAGCAGGTTGGAAAGATTGACTAGGAAACCTGTCAGCACGTAGTCTTTCTTAGTGCGGAGACTTCTCATGACTGCTTCAGTCCCATTGCTTATTATGTTTCTGTTCAAATTGTTTATATCTTTGGTTTAATTTTTCTTGGTCATATGAGTGGGCCACATTGGGGGAAAAAAGATATTTACTCAATAAAAGATGCTAGCAAAACCAAGATATCTACCTGCAAAGGAATAAAATTTGATCTGTGTCCTCACCCTATACAAAAACCAATTCAAACTGAAACAAACAAACAAATAAAACAAAAAACAAACACAAGAAACAAACAAACAAAAACACCTGGAAAAAAAAGACAAAAAAAAAAAAAAACCAACAAAAAAACACAAAAAACCAACAACCTGAAATGTTGGAACAGTTAAACGAATTCACAGGAAAACCATTTAGGACACAAGAATAAGCAACAAGACAAAATTTTATATTTTTCATTGGATATTTTATTTATTTACATTTCAAATGTTATCCCCTTTCCTGGTTTCCCCTCAGAAAACAATCTACTGCTGCTTCTATGAGGATGCTCCCCCACCCACCCACCCACTCCCACATCACTGCCCTGGCATTCCCTTATACTGGGGTATCAAGCCTTCACAGGATCAAGGGCCTCTTCTCCCATTGCTACCAGATAAGGCTATCCTCTGCTGCAAATGCAGCTGGCGCCATGGGTCCCTCCATGTGTATTCTTTGGTTGGTGGCTTAGTTCTTGGGAGCTCAGGGGTCCGGGGTGGGGTCTGGTTAGTTGATATTGTTCTTACTATGGTGTTGCAAACCCCTTCAGCTCCTTCAGTCCTTCCCTAACTCCTCCATTGGGGTCCCTGTCTCAGTCCAAATGTTGGCTGTGAGCATCTGCTTCTGTATTTGTCAGGCTCTGGCAGAGCCTTTCAGGAGACAGCTATATCAGGCTCCTGTCAGCAAGCACTTCTTGGCATCAGCAATAGGGTCTGAGTTTGGTGTCTGTGTACAGGGTGGATCCCCAGGTAAGGCAGTCTCTGGATGGTCTTTCTGTCAGTCTCTGCTTCACACATTGTCCCCATATTTCCTTTAGACAGGAGCAATCCTGGGTTAAAAATTTGGAGGTGAATGGGAGGCTCCATCCCCCAACCGACCGGCCTTGCCTAACCTCCGGGTATAGTCTCTACAGGTTCTTCCTCCCCTTTGTTGGGTATTTCAGCTAATCTCATCTCTGTTGGGTTCTGGGAGCCTCTTGCTTTCCTGACATCTGGGACTTGCTGATGGCTACTCCCAGTTCCTCATTCTCCCCCCCATTGCTACACACCTCTGTTCAATTACCTGATTCTCTGTGTGTTTCCCCTGTCTCCTCCCAGACCTGATCCTGTCCCCCTTTTGTCCTCTTCCCCTCTTGTCTTCTTCCCAATTTCCTCCAACCCTCTATCTCTTGTGAGTTAGAGGGTTGTGAGTTATCTCTTTGTTCCTCCTTCTAAGGACTGAAGCATCCACACTTTGGTCTTCCTTCTTCTGAGTTTCATATGGTCTGTGAGTTGTATCGTGGGTATTCTGAGCTTGTTGCCTAAAATCCACTTATCAGTGAGTATGTACCATGTGTGTCCTTCTGTGAATTACCTCACTCAGGATGATATTTTCTAATTCCATCCATTTCATGAAGTCATTGTTTTTCATTGCTGAGTAGTAGTCCATTGTGTAAATGTACCACATTTTCTGTATCTATTGCTCTGTAGAAGGACATCTGAGTTGTTTCCAGATAATGGCTATTATAAGTAAGGTTGCTATGAGCATAGTAGAGCATGTGTCCTTGTTATATGTTGGAGCATCTTTTGGGTATATGCCTTGGAGTGGTATAGCTGAGTTATCGAGTAGTACCAATCTTCTGAGGAACAGCCAGACTGATTTCCAGAGTGGTTGCACCAGCTTGCAATCCCCAACAATGGAGGAGTGTTCCTCTTTCTCTACATCCTTGTCAGCATCTGCTGTCACCTGAGTTTTTGATCTCAGCCATTCTGACTGGAGTGAGGTGGACGCTCAGGGTTGTTTTGACTTGCATTTCCCTGATGACTAAGGATGTTGAATATTTCTTTAGGTGCTGTTCAGCCATTCGATATTCCTCAGTTGAGAATTCTTTGTTTAATTCTGTAACCCATTTTTAATAGGGTTATTTGATTCTCTGGAGTCTAACTTCTTGAGTTCTTTGTATATATTGGATATTAGCCCTCTATCAGATGTAGGATTGGTAAAGATCTTTTCCCAATCTGTTGGTTGCCATTTTGTCTTATTGACAGTGTCCTTTGCCTTACAGAAGCTTTGTAATTTCATGAGGTCCCATTTGTTGATCTTAGAGCATAAGTCATTGGTATTATGTTCAGGAAAATTTCCCCTGTGCCCATGTGTTTGAGGCTCTTCCCCAGTTTCTCTTCTATGAGACTCAATGTATCTAGTTTTATATGGAGGTCCTTCATCAACTTGGACTTGAGCTTTGTCTAAGAAGGTATGAATGGATCAATTTGCATTCCTCTATATGCTGACCACCTGTTGAACTAGCACCATTTGTTGAAAATGCTGTCTTTTTTCCACTGGATGGTTTTAGCTTCTTTGTGAAAGATCAAGTGATGATAGGTCTGTGGGTTCATTTCTGGGTCTTCAATTCTATTCCATTGATCTACCTCCTGTCTCTGTTCTAATACCATTCAGTTTTTATCAGTATTGCTCTGTAATACAGCTTGAGGTCAGGGATGGTGATTCTCCCATAAGTTCTTTTATTGCTGAGAATGGCTTTTGCTATTCTAGGATTTTGTTATTCCAATTTTATTTTCTATTTGCTCTTTCTAACTCGATGAAGAATGGAGTTGGGATTTTGATGGGGATTGCATTGAATCTGTAGATTGCTTTCAGCAAGATGGCCATTTTCACTATATATTAATCCTGCCAATCCATGAGCATGGGAGATTGTTCTATCTTCTGAGATCTTTTTTGATTTCTTTCTTCAGAGATTTCAAGTTCTTATCATACAGCTTTTACTTGATTGGGTAGAATCACCACATGATATTTTATATTATTTGTGACTATTGTGAATGGTGTCATTTCCCTAATTTTTTTCTCAGCCTGTTTATCCTTTGAGTAGAGAAAGGCTACTGATTTGTTCGAATCAATTTCATATCCAGCCACTTTTCTTAAGCTATTTTCAGTTGTAGGAGTTCTCTTGTGGAATTTTTGGGGTCACTTCAGTACCCAATGGGATAAAGCTTGAGTGTTAGAATCACATGAAGTTAAAAAGCTTCTGCACAGTAAAAGGAATTTTTAACAAAATGAGCAGATAGCATGTAGAATGGGAGAAAATCTTCACCAGGTCCATTCAGACACCAGAAATAATGAAAGTGAAGCTCCATAAACAGACCTATGAACTGAAAACATATTTCTCAAAAGAAGAGCTAGATGTCGATTTTTTTCATTAAATGTTCAGTACCCTTAGACATTCAGGAACTGCTAATTAAACTACATTGAATTTTCATCTTACATAAATCAAAAGAATATAAATTAAAAAAAAAACATGACAATTGCTGTCATAGAAAAGGAGAAGATGGAGGAAGCTCTTATTCACTGTTGGTGGGAGGGAAAACTTGTAGAGCCACCAATGAAATCCAAGTGGAGTTGTCTCAAAAGAGCTTTAAACAGAACTATCATCATATGACACATTTTTTTGGGCGTACGTCGAAAGGCTGTTGTATCTGTCACATATATAAATAAACACCCATGTTTATTGCTGGTTTGTTTACAATAGCTGGGAGATGAAAGGTGCTTACACCGCCATCAATGAATGTATAATAAAAACATGACACATACACACAGTAAGATTTTATTGAGCCAAAAAAAAAAAAAACAGAATATGAAAATTACAAAAAGTAGAAAGCATTGTATAACAGGTAATCTAGTTCAGGAAGGCTAAGATAAAATATCGTTATACATATAAGTATGTAATGACAATTCATGAAAAAAAGACCATGATTTTGAGAGAGACCAAAAGAAGGCATATAAGAATGTGAGAAATTATGTGATTACACTATAATTTAAAAAAATAAAAGGAATAATTAAAGCAATGAAAGTATCTTCTGATGGTTCTCAAGTGTGTGCCCTACATTCTAATTTTTAAAACATATATTTTTATACAACTTAAATATTCTAACTACAAAGTATTAAATTCAATATTTGTTTCCTCCCTTTCCCATATCAATTATAAATGTGTTTATGATTAAGAAAATGATAATGTATGAATACCTTAGCCTGTTAAAGAGCTCTTTAAAATCATATTTTAATTTTCTTCTTTCAGAACATTAGAACAGTCTTATAATTATTCAATTCCTAGCTGCCAAACTGCTTTTTTTTTTTAATATTATAAAAAGTTTACATCCTAATCTATTCATATTCATTCCATTGTGTTGGAAAGTGTACTAGAGAAGGAGGTGGAATTTAAATACTAAAACTGATTTTACATGATAATGTCTCTTCTGTCACTGCTTTTACCTCAGTTACATTTTCTCCTTCATGCCCTCACTTTTGTCTTCTGA
Organism: Rhynchomys soricoides; assembly: GCA_019843965.1. Classification (NCBI taxonomy): domain Eukaryota; kingdom Metazoa; phylum Chordata; class Mammalia; order Rodentia; family Muridae; genus Rhynchomys; species Rhynchomys soricoides. The sequence continues at coordinate 6,324,585 of JADRCH010000046.1, forward strand.
AACTGCCAAGTCTCTATGTTCTTCCTCTTGACTGTCCCCATGTCATGAGGCAGGGAGGGAATTGCTCTGGACTGAAACTTAAATGGCATTTTCCTACCCTTTTCTTACACTCACTTCTATCAACGGCTGATGCCCTAAAGAGCTCACCACTGCTTAGTGTAACTGTGCTGCAACAGATTTTGCTGCTGTGTTTAGTGATTTACTGTTTTCCAGATAGGGTGAAGATGCTAGGCAAGATCACTTGCATTTCATGCCCCATTCTTCTATCTCTTGAAAAAGTACATCATAGGCTTTCTAAGGCACAATGCTTTCATTCTAAGCTTTTAACCAAAGTGTGTTCTTTTTTTCTTTGCAGTTTTCCAGAATGTGTTCCGGGCCCCATGCTGCTTTCCTCTCTCCACTCCTCTTTTAATGAGCAGAGGTCAATGCCTGCCTCAGCTGCTGGGCTGTGCTCTCCTTGGCTTGCCCTGCACCTGTCTCCTTTTGAGTTCTTTTCTCAGATCTTCATCAGGCCTACTGATGTGCCCTCAGTAGACCTACAAGACAGAGAGGACTGTGCTTATGTACTAGTAGCCCAGTTCTCTGATGATGCAGAGCTGGATATCCATGTGGAAGATGTGTTGCTAGCCATTCCTTTCTTGTTAACTGGTGACCAAGCCCCACAAATGGCAAAGCCCTTAACATTTCTAGCCTTTCATATTGTTTATTCACATTTTGGGGTGTACTGTACATTTTTCTATCTGATGTGGACTTTTAATATGTGACTCTACTGAGGAAGGAAATTCACAGTGGACACAAATAAAGAGAAACATAATTAGAGAGATACTCTCAAGGTGGCACAGATCACCCAGCAGATTGTCTCCTCAGCACAGAAAAACTAACACACAGGGTGACAGCAGTGAAGATAGAGATCACTCAAGTCTGCAGGTATGGTTCTGCTGTACATCTACACTTGTACCCAAAGAAAAATGTCACTTATTTGAGGCATTTTATTTACACTTGTATGTCCCGCGCTACTGTCTCGCCAGCAAGAATGACGCGGCACACATAGGATCCTTCTGCAGTAAAGCTTTAATGCATCTTGAGAAGGAGAGCATAAGCTTGCCACGAGTGGAGACCCCGAACAATAGAACACCTGTCCCTTATATAGGTCACAGCGCTTGCCTGGGACATGGAGCTTCCCCATTGGCTCCCGCATATCAGGCCAGATGACGCCACGAGAGAGGCTGAGACTCTGAGGTGGAAAATTACCAGGTGCATGTGCACTAGCCTGTTTACAACTTGTCCTCGGCCGGATGTAGGCGCCATCTTGTAATGGCGAATGTGGGTGCGACTCGGGCGGCTTCCCACACTTGTAAATAATTTTTTTTTCATCAGAATGTCAAGATTAGGCTACAAAACAAGTTACACAGGCTAAATATCAACATCTTTACTGATTACCTCAAATAATTTTCACTGCATTTTGATGTTAAGATACCGTAAAAATGGCTATGATGCTAATTACCAGTAGCCTGGACAATGCTTGTAATTAATACATTTCTTGGGAAATAACTCCAAGTAATATTCAGTTAAGACTTTTTATTTAAGTTTTATTCCTGGCAGTTACCTCCGTTGTGTTCATGCTAGGGTTAAGAGTGACATTAGAACAATAGATCTTATGTGTAAATGCTTTCACAATCTCTTTTAGAATGAATGACTAAATGATCCAAACTCTCAATAGCTTTGTCAACCCCAGTCACCTTGTCTGTACTTTCTGTGTTTCAGGCTTTCTGTTGACTTGTCTGATTATTTACTGTTTTTCCCCCTCTGTACCTTGAGGATGATAGTGAGACCTCTTGATTTTGCTTCCTACATATAAAATGCGGGAACTTTGGGACATGGTACACATAATAAGACAGGTAAAGTTCAAATTAGTTTAGTTATCACATTGCCAAATATTCAAATAAATTAAAATCATTTTCCTGAAAACATATTAAAACATATTTTGAATATTTCTTTTTCAGAATAAGCATGTATTAAATGGCCTGATAATGTTTATACAAGTATACTTACAATATTATTTAAGAGTTACTTATGTAGATTTATTTTAAACATCACTGTAGTCAGATGAGGTAACTTCTTTATGTTTATTCTCTTACAGTATTATGCATTTTAATATTTAAAGACTTACATTTTAAAAATATTTTCTGTAGTGATTATTGAACCCAAAATCTTGTATATATTAGTCACAGACTCTACTTCTGAGCTAAGAATCCAGTACTATTGAAAAGCTTATTATGAGGTAGGGGTCTCCCTGAGTTAGCCTGCTGCTTCTGATGTTCCTCCATCTAGAATAGCTAGAACTACAGGCACACACACCCAGTCATGTAATACTTTTTATTGCTTTTCTGTGACCTCTGAAACAAAGAGATGCAAGCTATTTCTTTCCTGTTGACTGATGATCAAACCCCCAATGTTTATAATGCATTAAAGAAGTCATGTTAAGTGTAGAGAATGAAATACCTGAAGCTACTTAAGATAGTAAGTTGCCAAAGCCAACAACCTGTACATATTGGGGTCATTAAATGTCACAAGAACACTGAGCCAAGAAATCTCCCTTTCTTAGCTTTAGTGTTAGGAATATTAGCTACTGGAAATTGGGGATATTAGAATATTAGAAATTTAGATATATCAGCATTAGGAAGGTATTGAGTGAAAAAAGTTAGGATATAGATTCAATTGTTTTTGTTTCTGAGCTAATATTATTTCTATTATGCCATGATAGCTTTCTCTTCTAATAATAAATACAGGTTTCTCATCTGTGTTCTGTGCTAGGCCACACCTGACAATATTGGCAGTGACCAAATGCCATTGTTCTTTCCTGGTTGTTCATAATGACAGAGAATGATAAATATACCTTCTGGGTTACTAATTTTGATGTAAAGACAGAAACAAATAAATATTATCTAAACTAAATGAATGTAGCAGTCCCCATTTAACTAATGACAGTCTATGAGTATAATTTGTAGGAAGGCAGAATTACATGCAGATGTAAATAATTGATTTGCCCAATAAAGCTGGTAAAAATGCATTACTTGTCACATTCACCAGTTTGGACATCCAAGAAAAAATATGCTGCTTCTGTGTAAAAGATACATATTTTAATGGAGTTTAATGGAACAGTAGAAAGCAAAGGCTCACAGAAATGTCAACAAGGAGAATGTATCTATGACTATTCTCGTTCAATACCAGCATGAAATAAAGTCTGCTGTGTGGGTAAGGGATGGTAACTAATTGTTTAATAATTTTAGGCATAACATTATTGAGCCCCACATAAAGATTATCTTTGTATTATTCAAATGCTGATTTCTGTGCTTCCATATCTGGTTATAGTCTGGACATGGCATTGTAATGCTTATTCCAAGAATCTCCTGCTTCAATGTTTTGTAAACATTGTTCCCCAATTATTTCCTGATTTCCTAATAAAGAGCTAATCAGCCAATGACTGACCAGAGGAAAGAATAGGGCTGAGACTTCCAATACCAGCATTGGACAGAAGGGGGTGGGGAGGGGGTAAGAGGAGAAGATTTGTCAGAAGGAGAGAGTCCAGGAGCCATGAAGAGAACACACCCTGAGCAAAGAGAGCCAGGTCAATACTAAAATGCAAGTGTCTCAGGGGTTTGGGCTAGGAAATAGGTAGATTATTTTAGAGGATTAGAATAGATTAATGTCTGTTCATTTATTGATCCATAAAGCTTATTAAATAACTCTAATTGTCTCTGTTTCATTTATTTGGGAGCTAGCCTGAATAAACAAAACACAGCTCCTTTTACAATTGCACTAAGAAATAATGTCTAGTCAAAAACTCCTTCAGAGTTAGCATCTGAAATGAAGGCTGCTCCTCTGGACAACTGCTGTTCTAAAGAGTAGGAATTGAAAGTGTGCAACATGCTGTGGAGATGGTGTGTAGTGAAATGCCAGAGAATAAAGGCAGTGTTTGCTTATTTTATCTACAATTGTAATAATAAGAGTTGCTTATTGTGTTTGCATTATGTTGCTTTCATGGTCTCAGAGGCTTTATTCATACTGATTATAAATTTAACCTTTAAATAATCCTACAAATTCACATTATTTGCTTTCCTTTTTATCTTTGAAGAAGACTACCCAAAAGTTAAGTTTGGCTGCAGCTAGAGGAAATCACATCATATGCAGGAAGTTTTTGCTTTGAAGATTTAAAAACTCAAAGATGACATTATGTGTGACATGCCGCAAATCTGCCTCCACTAAGAAGAAAATTTACTGAAGTTAGTTAAATTTACAAAAATCTGCCTCAAAAAATAAATGAAATAAATTTACCACATTTTCATTATCCATTCTTGAGTTGAGGGACACCTAGGTTGCTTCCAGTTTCTCACTGCTATGAATGAAACTCCTGTGAACAATGGAATATTCCTCAGCTGTTAAAAACTACTACAGCATTAAATTTGCAGACAAATGTATGGAACAAGAAAAATTTATCCTGAATGAGATCACCATCAGAGAGGCTCCATACAGCAACTGATCAAAACAGATAAAGAGACACAAGCAAACATTAGGCAGAACTCCATGAATCCTAGTAAGAAGGGGAGGGAGGATTGTAAGAGGCAAAGGGTCAAGGACACCACAAGAAAACCTAGAGACCCAACAAACCTGAACTTACAGGGTCTCAGTGAGACAGAACTGACAATCAGGGAGTGAGCATGGGTCTAATGTAGACCTCCTGCATATATGTTATAGTTGTGTAGCTTGGTGTTTCTGTGGGATTCCTAACAGAACGAATGGGGCCTGTTTCTGACAGTTTTGCCTGCTTTGGGGGTCCTTGTCTTTTTCTGGGCTGCCTTGCCCAGCCTTTATGCGAGGAGAGGTTTCAAGTCTTATGGCAACTTGATATGCCATGTTTGGTTTATATTCCTGGGAGGCCTGACTTTTTCTAACGGAAAGGAGGAGCAGTGGATGGGTTCAGGATAGGGGAAATGGGAAGGGAGAAACTGAGAGAAGAGGAGGGAGGGGAAACTGTAGTTAGGATGTAATATATGAGAGAATAAATTTTATAAAGAAAGAAAAACCCATCCAGCTCAAAGTAAAAGCAATAAAAACATAAGTAAAATAGAATACAAATGAGGGATGGGAGCCCGTGTCCACTGATGTTTTCAGCTCTAGGTCCACACATGACATAGACATAAGCTGGCCCTGCACATACTGCTTCAGTTCCTGGGAGTTTATATGAGCTTTAGTTATGTTGATTTAGAGGAGCCTGTTTTCTTGGTGCCCCCCGCATCCTTTGTGATTTTTCTACTCTTTCTTCCCCCTTTTAATTAAAATTTTCCTGAGTTCTGAGTGGAGGAAGTTTGTGAAAATATCCTATTTAGGGATGTGCTCTAAAGTCTCTCATTCTTTGAATAATGTGGATCTCTGTATTTGTTCCCAAAGCTTTTCTGATGATGACTGAGCAAAACACTGATCTAAAGCAACAGCAGAATGTCATCAGAAGTAATTTTATTGTTTTTTATAAGACCATTAGTATTTGGTTTTATCGTAAGGCTCTTGGCTAGTTTGTCTTATGACCATTGCACTAGCAAATCTTGAAGGCAAGACACCATTGTACATCAACAAGTTTGTGGCTGGGTTGATATTTCTCTTTTGACATTATACAGAGTCGCTTCCTATACCAAAGATGCTAAAACACACAGGTGAAGTTCTGTATAGGAACCAGCTTTACCTAGCTGTGTTCAATAAATTATGTAGGTCTTGTCTTAAGCAGTATAGCCTCACTGTAGATTTGTGGAGAGGAACTTATTGTCTTGGAAATAGCTTGGCTTATTGTCTGGAATTCCCAGGGGACTTTTTTTGTACAACAACTCAATTAGATATAACCCAACCCCAGTACTGGAAGTTTCACATATATACATGCTACATTAAGTTTCCATACTGCTGTTCTTTGTTTTCCCATTCTAGAATGACCATTCATTCATAACTGTCTATTCTACAGTGTTTTCCTTTCTTACTATTTGAGTTTCCTCATTTCAGAATTCCCTGTTTAAATCTGTATTTGGAGGGGATCCCTGCAGGTATCCAGGCAGGGAAGTGCACTGCACCATGAAGAAATAAGAATGAAAACTCAGTGCAGACTGACTTCATCAATAGGGAAGACACTTTCACAAAGTCATGTGACCATGAGGATGGGTACTATAGTTAAAAGGCATAGACTAATGTGGTCTTTATCCAATAGCACGGAGATCATTAGGCCATAAAATACATGTGACATCTCCCCTAAATATGAGTAATAGTCTAGAGAGAGAAGAATCTGGGATTCTTCACATAGGCAAAAGGTGACCAAGTGGTTAATAAGCTCTACTCTCAGCTTTCTGGAATGCAGGTATTTGATTTTATCTTCTCCATTTAGAAGACACTTTTGTATGATTAACATTCCAGATACTCCTAAATTGGGGCTATTTGATTTTCTCATATCTAGTGTTTTTTCTATTCTCTCCCTCTCTCTCTCTCTCTCTCTCTCTCTCTCTCTCTCTCTCTGTCATTTTTTTTGTTCTTTATTTAGACATGTAAATGGTAGAAAAAAACAAAACAAAAACAAATAACCTAAAACCTCTTTTCCCTTTTCCATTTTGAAGGCTGCTACTTGGTCCAACTGACAGTGTCCTTTGTTCTATAGTAGCTTCTCAGTTTCATGAGGTCCCATTTATTAATTGTTGATCTTAGGGTCTATGCAGTTGTGTTTTGTTCAGAAAGTATTTCTTTATGCTAGTTATTTCAGAACTCCTCACTACTTTGTCTACTATCAGGTAGAGTGAAACTGGTTTTATGTTGATATCTTTGTTTGAGTTTTGTGGAGGGCAATAAGGATGGATCCATTAGGATTCTTGAACATGCATCCATTTGCTAAATATCATATATTTTAAAGTGTGTATTCCTGACTTCTTTATCAGGAATCAGGTGTCTACAGGTGGGTAGTTTCATATCCCTCCCATCTTTCATTTAATACCATTGACCATTGTGTCTGGTTTTATGCCAATAACATACATTTTTTATTACCTTAGCTTTGTAGTACAACTTGAATCAGGGATGGTAGTATTTATGTACCCTTAACTATCCTGAGTTTTGGTGTTTCCATATAAAATTAAAAACTTTCCTTTTAAGAAATGTGAACAATTCTGTGGGAATTTTGATGGGGATTGCATTGAATTTCTAGATTGCTTTTGGTAGGATGGGATTTTTACTATATTAAATCTCTGGATCACTGGGTATGAGAGACCTTCTCATATTCTCATATACTCTTTAGTTTCTTTTTCAGTGTCATAAAGTTTTTATCATACATCACATTAACTTGCTTAGTTAGAGTTATCCTAAGTTATTTTATATTATTTGGGGCTAGTGTGAAGAGTATTTTTTTTTTCAGTTCATTTTTCTTTTGCCTATAGGAAAGCGACTGATATTTACGAGTTAATTTTGAATCTAGCCATTTATCAAACTGTTTATCAGCTGTAAGAGTTTCCAAGTGGAACGTTTAGGGTCACTTATGTATACTATCATATCATCTACAAATAAAGATATTCTTTTGACTTCTTTCTTTCCATTTTTATGCCCTTGATCCCGTTTGTTTTCTTATTGCTCTAGCTAAGACTCTAAGTATTATACTGAATATGTATGGAAAGAGTGGACAGCATTATATTGAGAAAATTATCCATTCTTTAGAGCTTTCAATTTAGCAAAGTTCAGGCTCTGAAAGTATGATGTAATAGTTCTCTGGATTTCCGAGGTGATTGTTGTTATGTCCCCCCTCTTTATTTATGATGTTGTTAATTTGGATAAGGGCTTGTTAACCTTACTGATTTCTCAAACATAACAAATTTTTATTATATCGATTCCTTTCATTGGTTTTAAAAATCTATTTTACTGATTTCAATCTAAAGTTTGATTATTTCTTATCATCTACCCCTTTGGGGATAATTCTTTTTCTATTATTCTAGAGATCTCTTCAAATATTTATATAATATTATATTATAATATTATATATAATATTATATTTATATATATTTAAGATATATAATATAAAATATTATATTTTAAATATATATATATGTACACTGTAGTTGTCTTCAGACACACCAGAAGAGAGCATCAGATACCATCATAGATGGTTGTGAGCCACAATTTCATTGCTGGGAATTGAACTGAGGACCTTTGAAAGAGCAGTCAGTGCCCTTAACTGCTGAGTTATCATTCTCCACCTATTATTATGATGATGATTAATATAGAGATTTAGTGCTATGCATTTGCTTCTTAAACTCACCTTCCTTATGTCTCATAAGTTTGAGTATGCTGTGTATTCATTTTCTTCAATTCGAGGAAGCATTTAATTTCTTTACTAAGTAATGTCTTGACTCCAGTTTCATTCAATAGTGTTATTCACTTTCTGTCACTTTGTTAGGTTTCTATTGCGTCTACTATTTTTTATATCCAGAATTAATCTGTTATGCAGAGTGTTAATTGGATCTTCTTGTATTTTTGTGACTTGTTTTGTATTTGAATATGTGATCAATATTGGGGAAAGTTGAAGTGGAAGTTTCTGGATATGTCAGGCAATACAAACTCACTATTTGCTAAGACAGACTGACATGGTGATTCCTGAGGCAAGAACAGTGGAAGGACATGTGATATTTGGAAAAATAATTTAATTCTTTTTTTTTTCCCCTGAGTCTAGTTAACCTCTTTAGGTGGAGTTTTCCTTCTAGGAGATATATATATATATATATTACACACACACACAAATATATAAATTTGGTTTTATTATGGAATGTCTTATTTTTCCTAGGTATGATAACTGAAAGTATTTCTGGGTATAATATCGTGTCTGGCTTCTTTTTTCTCTTTGAGTAAGTGGAACATTTGTTCATACTCTTCTGACTTTCAGAATTTCCATGGAGAAGTCAGGTGTGATTTTAATACATCTTTCCTTATATGTTACTTGATCTTTACCCCTGCAGCTTTTGATATTATTTCTTTGTTCTGTGTATTTAGTGGTTTGATTATTATGTGAATGTACCATGGGGACTTTCTTTTCTGTTCCCATCTATTTGGTGTTCTGTATGTTTCTTGCACTTTGATAGGTATCTCCCTCTTTAGGTTAGAGAAATTTTCTTCCATAATTCTGTTGAATATATATATTTATGCCTTTGGTCTGGGTTTCTTCTAGTTCTTTATTTCTATTATTCTTAGGCTTGGTCTTTTCTATAATGTCCAAAAATTCCTAGATAATTTTGTCAAGATTTTTTTGAGCTTATCATTTAGATTTTAGATTAGCATTTTTTTTTTGGTCTGAGGCATTTCTTTTATTATGTGTTCAATGGCTGATATTCTCTCTTCCATATATTATATTACTTTGGTAAGGCTTGCCTCTGAGGTTGCTGTTTGAGTCACTAAATTTTGTTTCTATACTTCCATCAGTTTGAGGGTTTTTTATTGATAGTACATCTACTTTGAAGTACTAAAATACTTTATTCATTTCCTTCCACTGGCTTGTTCCCTCCCCCCTCTTGTGTGTGTTATAGATTTCTTTATGAGGTTTATTAATTTTCTTTTTTGGTGGATCTCCATCATGTTCATGAAGTTTATTTTAATGTCTTAGCCTTGTGTTTTATCTATGTTGCAATACTCAGGACCTGTTCTGGTAAGGCTGCTGGACTGCAGTGGATACATATTTTCATGGGTATTATTGATTGTGTTTTAATGCTGGCATTCAGCCATCTAGGTTTCAGAAAATTGTATTTTTAGTTGTTGATATCTGGTTTTGTCTTTGTCGGGTTGGTAGTTCATTCCTAAGTTTCTGTTGCCTGCTCTGCTTCTCAGGATAGTGTGGCTATGGTAGGACATTTTTCTGGAATCCTGATAAGTGGAGCTACTGAAGGTTTCTCGTAAAATGTGTTTTGGAATGTTTTCATCCACTTGCCTCATAGGGGTCCTAATGCATGTACCATTTTTATACCACTACTATTAATCTAAGATATCTACTATATCTTGTATAGAATGTTTGCCTTCTCTGGATATTTCATATAAATTATTTCATATGTCTCTGGCTTCTCTTATTTATCACAACATTCTAGAATTCACCTAGGATCCAGCTGTGTTATTATCCATCTTTGTTGTGAATGGACTGTAGTTACATTATATTTTGCCTACTTATTAGCTAGATTATAGATATTTATGTAGTATCCAGTTTGGGTTCATTTTGATTAATATTGCTATGAGCTTTATATATAACATGACTCATATGTAAATCTTTTATGGATATGTAGCTAAGATTATTATCCTTAAGTTAAACTTTTGGAGAGAATCTCAAACCTTTATACCCTGACTGGGCTATATAATATTCCTACAATTATTCCTAAATTCCTAATATTTCACAACAAAGACAAATGACACAGATATGTCCTAGGTAAATTCTACACCTATACTAAGAATATACTAATGGTATACTAAGGGAGAGAAGCCAGCAACATATGATATAATTTATACGGAGTTTCCAAAGAAGGCAAACTCTCTGAACAATATGTAGGAGATGTCTTGGATTAATAGCTGTGGTAAAAAAGTGTAGAGGTATCAGGGCCCTTATTAGGCAAGGGCATGAAAACGTTCTACACAGACCTAGCCTTCCTAAATTCTTTGCACATTTGTGATGCTTGTTGGGTTTTACTTGATTTATTATAGTCATACTGGTATGTATCAAGTGTTTTAGTGTGCTTAGTTTTCATTTCTACAATAGCTAATATTTATTAAAGTATTTTCAGGTTCTGGTAACCATTTATCTTTTTCTATAAATGTTAATTTTCTCTGCCCTTTTTGCTAAAGTATAATAATTTTCTATAAAATCTAGATTCCAGTCTTTAATAAGATATGTGTTTTGCAAATATTTTCTGATTATATTTTTAATTGGTTCTTCCATCATAAATTCAATACTAAAAGATCTTTTAAAAACACATATGTGGGATGGAGAGATGGCTTATCTGTTAAGAGTGCTTGTTGTCCCTATAGAGAACTTGAGTTCAGTTCCCAACTTCATTTATTAGAGCTGACAGCTGTCTATGATTGCAGCTCCAAGGGAGCTAATATCTTCTTTTGGTTTCCTCGGGCAGCTGTACATGTACGCCATGCGCAAGGACACATACACACACACTTACATAAAAATACGTTATTTTAAGAAGAAACATATAAAGTTGGGAGAGAAGGGCAGAGGGAGATACAGAAGGATTGGAGGGAAGAGAAAAAGGAGTGAGTTTGATCAAAATATTATATACAATGCAAAATCCTCAAACAATTTTAAAATAAAATAAAGGCACATATTATCTATCTATCTTGTATAAGTACTTTTTCTAATTACATGGGAATTGAAAATGTAATTGCAAATGGTGTGTTTTTCAGGAAAGCACTTGCCATTTACTTTCAACACCTTTAGCTTGAATGTGCACAGGCTTGTTTGCCTCTTAATTTGTTAGTATGAAGTCTACCAGTATGCTTCTGAAAACAAAATTTGAAAAGTTGCTTTATTGTTTTATGTTGTTTAACTGGAACTCAGCAGCTCAATGTTCCCCCAAGTATATGCTACATTGTTCTCTTTAAAGGGCCCCTCAACAAAGCAGTATACAGGATTTTAAAAAGAGCTGAAATTCCATTAAGCTTTTTTTGTGATTAAATTGCTTACTCGTTTTCCTACAAAATTACATGCTTATCATATTATGGTAATTTTCCTCCTAATAGGAAATATATTAGCTTTTGTTGTGAGTATTTTATATGGGAGTTTTAGTGTGTTCAGTATGCATGAATTTTAATTTTGTTTTTCTGTTAAGGTAAGATTAAAAAAGCACCAGTGTGACTCATTTATAAAAGTAGTTTTAAAGTGTTAAATATCAGCTAATTAAAATTGTCCTTTGGACTGGATATTAGATGCAGATAATTTGTTTGTGAATAAGGTGTGGAAAAAAAATACTATACTTTTAAGCTGACAAGCATGTTCCCAGGAGTTCCAGTATACTTCAGCCCATGACTTTCCTTTAGGAAACACTTTAGAGAATGCGTATGTACTGATCCTTTTTCTTGTTAGATTTATCTTCTATAATATAACATCTTTCTCCAGTACCTGTGAACTACCTCTTGGAGCTGTAGACTACATTGAGAAGGCTAGAATCTATCTCCCAGTGCCCCTAGAAGGGTAGGATCTAACTTTATAATCTGCACTTAGCCAACATAGGTGACCTGATCACATGATACATTCCCACTTAATCCTCTAGTTTTGTTCTTTTCTCTTATGCCATGAAGCTTTCTGCCTTTAGTTTATGTGCTGTTAAGCAAAGTCCACACAGAAGTCTTTTTCCTCCTTTCAGTATTCTGAATAAAATCATGCTTGTTATTTTAACAAGTATTTAGTAAATGGTTATCTTTTCACAATGGCATCTCGATTGTTGTAGTCTCTAGAGACAATTCTGTGATCCTTGACTCCCCACTATCTCTGTTTATTTGCCAACTGTGGTGGTTTGAATATGCTTGGCCCAAAGAGTGGCACTATTAATAGGTGTGGCCTTGTTGGAGTAGGTGTGGACTTGGAGGGAGTGTGTCACTGTGGGTGTGGGGAAGTCAGTTTTTTGTTTGCCTTAGGAACAAGATGTAGAACTCTCAGCTTGCCTGAGATTCCCACATGCATCCATGCTTGCCTGGATGCTGCTATGCTCTTGCCTGGTTGATAATGGACTGATCCTCTGAACATGTAAGCCAGAACCTATTAAATGTTATCCTTTATAAGCATTACTTTGGCCATGGTGTCTGTTCACAGCAGTAAAATCATAACTAAGACTCCAACTTTTGCTATCTTGAAGGCTGAGACTACCCTTTTTATTGCTGGTATGTCTAGGATAGTCACTAAAGTGGTTGCCTGTGATGCTCCTTTTAAAGTAGATGGCAAAGCAGTATCTGAAGTGATTTCAGTAATACAAAAATGATACTATGCCTCTATTTTGCTCACAATAAAACACTAACTTGTAATTTTATCTTAAGTAAAATCCTGATCCTGAATAGACTAACAAGTGCTAGCCCACCCCCTTTTAACCTCTGTGATTACTTATTTGACTGTCTCTTTGTTGCCTGTGCTCTGGATCTGCCCATTCTGGCTGCTTTACTATTTTTGAATTTTATGTCTGTCTCTGAGTCTTTATGTCCTGTCTTAGTCTTTTGAAATTTAAATATCACGTTATCTCTTGTGTTTCATATCTATTAAAAAAATAATTCTTCTTAGGTGAGTTATTTCCCAGCAACCTTTATTTAAAATTGATTCCTTTTCGTATTCTGCTAGTCTAAATAGAAAATCCTCTGTTGAGTTACTATTGTGTTTATTGGACTTGCTAACATGTGCTTAAACTCCTAACATTTTAAGCTTCCTCAATACCAAAATCATTTAACTACATGTCTAAATGTTAAGCACAATGTAGTAAGTACAGCATCTGGGATGTTGCATGATGTCTAAGCACAGTTCCCTATTTCTACATTGACAACATGAGCAGTGATGTGATAAGAAGTTGATGGGCACTGGCCAAGGAATCCATTAGCTTCTGGATCCCTTCCATTTTTACATCCAGCTAGGGTGTGATGTCCAAAGGCTACATGACTAGTTCCCATACATTCCAGATTCATTTATACTAGGCAGTGCCAACAATAAAACACAAGTGCTAAATTGTATATGTAGTTTTTGGCTATATTCTCATGTATCCCAGAACCAACATTCTGTCCACTTGTGCATTATTTGTGTTAATATTAAAGGAAAATTAATGTCAAATTCCTCAGTATTCCTGAGGTCATAACAACATAAAAAGGCCATAGAAATAGTAGGCAATCTTTTTCCTTCCATTTGGGCTACTTTTAATTTCTTAATTTTGTTTCTCTGACTCTCCTAAAGCAGCAGCAGCTGACATCAGACAGATAGAGAAAGGTCATTGACATTAAAAATGTTTATTATCTTTCAGGCTTAAATTTGAAGCTGTTGCTCCATGTTACTCATCGGTACAGAGACTAACTTTGGTTTTCATGTCTTTTTTTCAGTGTGAGAGTTAAGTTTTTTATTGTATTTCATTCATTTCCCTCCTCCTCCCGGATTTAAGAATGCTAGCTACTTTGGAAATTCTTAAACTGAATTTGTTCTTATGCAAACAAATTTAATCAATTTTTTTCTAAGTTCCTATTTTTGTGAAATCAAATATCCTACTTTAGTGTCTTTTATTTTAAGCTATCTCAGATTACTTGTAAATCAGTGCATATATAAAAAGAACAAAACTAATGATAAGATTTATAGGTTTGATTTCTTGATTTTAAAGGCTAACATACTGTTAGGCAATCTTCTACTTAATGAATTTTTTGTAAACAGTCTCCAACAATGTCTTTGTGATTATTTTAAGAAAATATATGGTATATTAATATTTAAATGATATTTAAAATATCAATAGTTTTTATTCAAATGATCAAATGGATGAAAAAAACTATTTTTTTTTTTACAAAATGTTAATAAACAAAATATTCTTAGAAAATAGTGGCAAAGCATAAGTATACATTCCAATGAATTTGGTATGGTTTTTTGAACATTTCTCTATTTTGCAGTGACGTGCATGTAGAGATTAGAGCATTACTCACAGAAGTTGGTTTTCTCTTTTTATTCTGTAGGTGCAAGGGTCAAATTTAGTTTGTAAAGCTTGGTGACAAGTCTCTTTACCTGCTGAGCCATCTTATCTGTTCCACTGTGTATTATTTTAAATTAAAAGTGAAATATTTGATGACTTATTTTTTCTTTATGCCAAAGTAAACTTTTATTTAATAGAGGATAATTCTATTAATATTAATTAATTAATTAATACAATGTCCAAAACTAGGTGTTTTAAAGAATGTGCTTCTCAAATTTAGTAACAGGAACACTGGTGAAAACAGAACTTGGAACTGTTATAAAGTCAGCTTCTTTTTTATTTTGAAAGAATTCACTGATACATTTAAAGATGATTTTCATTTCTTAAACATAGTTTAAATGATTAAAGATGGCAGAAAATATATGTAAAAGGATTTAAAAAAAAAAACTGGCCTGGGAATCATTTTGCAAAAATTTCAGACGGTACATTTTTTAAAATAAATAATCCAGATATGTCTGTAAGTGGCACTTTTCATTTTTTAATTCACTGTATAATGAAAAAAAAAACAACTTGAAACAAAGCTTGGCACTTATTTATTTCTTGTAAATAAAATTAAGATTATTTTGAAACAAAATAGAAAGCAGGAATAATACTTGCCATTTATGGTGTTAAGACTTTGTTTCTTGTCCACTTATATTTTCTCACTAAAGTAAATAACTACATTCCTGTAGGAAATGTCCTCAATCAGTTTCAGTTATAATCATGTACGTAAATTTGTAAAGGTTGCAAGAACATTAGCTAAACCCTAAGGATGGCATGCTTGTACTGGAGGCTCCAGGCAAAAGAAAAAAGAGTGACAGAGAGAGATGTTTTCATCATACTAATTAAACATAAAAGCAAAGGGTTAGTTACAGAGCTTGATCAGAGACAATAAAAGCTGGAGTCCCTGTCTACCTTTCCATAATTAATATTTGTCAGGTATTAAACAGGATTGGAAGAGAAAAAAGTTCCGATTTAAGTTGCTCAATTTGGTCTCAGCATCATTAAAAATAAGCTTCCACCTGCTTCTAATTTTCTTGTTGATTATAAAGGTCATTGGCTGTTTGAACAGTGGGGGAAAAAAAGCACTTTAGAGGAGCATGCAAATGAGTGCTCAGACAAGGAGGCCTGTATGCTAATGAGCAGGGGCTTAATCAGTATGCAGGTGTGAACCCTTACTACAATAAACATTCTGGAATATCTTTCAGCTCACAAGGGCACTCATTTGTGTGTGCACAGCAGCAGCATGAATCCAACATTTGAAATTGTACTAAGACCTTCAATTACCTTAGCGAAAATGGGTGATTATTATATTTTTACATTATGTAGGAATTCGTCTTAAAAGTAGACTCTGAAATTCTTACCAAAAATATAGATATCATTAAAATAGCATTGTGTATTACCTTATCAATATATTTACATATAGTATAATATACATAATATAATTACCTTATTAATGTTCTATTTACTCTTATCTGTAATTTTTAAACTTCTACAAAATATAAAGTGATAAGATCTATTCATTATGAAGATTGAATCATGTATTCTTTTTATATCATCTTCATTCAGCATTAGAACTATTTCACTTGAGAGAGATTGTTATTCTAATTTGGTGAAAGGAAAGTTGAGGTTATTTTTTTTTGTTTTCAGGGGCAAAGGGCTTGTTATTTCTTTGCAACTGTAGACTCATACTGTTCCTGCAAGCTTTGTGACTGTAACCCTCTTCTTCGGTAGGTTGTGGTTATAAACTCTTGTTGAGTTTAAATGTCACACTTCCCATTAAGAATCACTGTAATTAGCACTGAAGAACACTGTTGCTAAGACATTTCCTTCATTCATAGCTAATATTCAGATACTGCCTCATGATCTTGGATATAGGATCTGGAAAAGTGATGTCTGTGCTATTGGTCCCTACTATTTGTGCAACTCTTTTAATTTGGTGGATTCTGTTCTAAGAAGCTTATGACTGAAAACTAATCTGCGTAATAACTATTAGATATAATTAAAAGATTTTATGTGTTTGTATTTAACATTCAGGTTTTTAACATTTTCCCTTTTACTTCTTAAAGAATTAGTCCGGTATCAAGGAACATGATCTGCAGTCACTAGTATGTTTCAAGTGGTTTTCTTGTTTTAACATTCATCCTCCAATGTTTTCTGTGTGACATTTTCTTTAAAGAACTAAAAGCATACAATCGGCCGCATTATTTTTATGGTTTTACACATTTTGAGTACATTACATTTTAAAATCTGTCATGCTGAGGAGAATACCATTTCACACCTTCTCCCACAAAACACGGCCAGCATGTCACATCCACTATGGACCTGGATCATCTTTCGCATGTCACAGCTCAACAGGAGAAAGTCTGAATTAGTGTCCTCTACCAAATGGCTTTTAATACCGAAGCCGTATCACCTACATGTTTGAGTTATCAGTTTCTCCCAAAGCTAATTTCATTTGTTTCTCTACTGAAATATTTTTAAACATTCAGTCCAATCATTGAAAAGAAACATGTTTTTTAGTGAATACTTTATTAAAACTGTTTCTGGCATTATATTTATGTTGAATTTCTAGAATCTCTAGGTTTCTGTCAATGTTAGCATTCAGAATCAAGCTATTTAGGTTTTCAGTCCTAAAGAGGACACTGACTTTGATTTCCCTAAATGCAAACCCTATCTAAACCGTTCCTCTAGCCATATGCCTTTCAAAATTCACTTCTGCTAACAAAGGAGGCTCCTGTTGACATTTTAGTGAATTATACCATGTACTTTACTCATATTTAATTCCTGATGACTCTCATTCTGTTTCCTTCATTTATAGATCTGAGTGGTCTTCAATCAACAATGAAAGAAAGTAAATGTGTGAAAATAAAGGATGACAATAACTCTAGAAGAACGATCTTCACAGTTGAGCTACCCCCAAAGAACGACCTAGAATCACCTATTCTGTTTATGGTTTACTTTGATTGACTGTTTTCCTCTGTTTCTTTTTCTCTCCCATCTCTTCATCACTTACTTGCTAATCCTAGTGCCTCCTGAGGCCTCTGATTTTCCTCTGTGTGGCACTGGCAGCTGTCATCTAGGGCTTGCAATGACAGTCAGCACCCACATGACACAAGGCTGGAATGGAGTTCTCCATAAGGACTTTAAAAAATACACTGAAACAATGTAAAGTATGCCAATAATGTAGAAAAAGGCTTTTAATATAAGCTTATTATTACTTTGGATACACACAGACACACAAACACACACACACATGCACATGTACACTCACACACGTGAGTGCCTTTGAGATTCTCTTGTCCAGAATTTAGCCTGCTTTTTAGTAGATTTGCCTACTCCTTAGAATAGGTCAGGGTGTTTAAGGAAAAAGATTTATTGTGTTGGCAGCCGCAGTATTGGGTTTCTTTGTACATGTTTATCATTCACATACATGTTCTAGGTTCATATCAACAAATGCATATTTTACAATAGCAGCAGTAAAATATACACCTCATTGCACAAGCCAAATCCAGCCTCTATCCAGTAGATTTGATGCTAGTACTTATGTACTATGTCAAAACAGTTCAATACCACATGCTGAGAAGTATTATGGAAAAAGGTAAACAGACTCAAGGAAATATAAACAAACGTGTATAAACCTAAAAAAGTAAAAGAAAAAAAGAAAAAAATTAAAATGTAGGAATTTGTCTAGGAACATTGGAATATTTGGCAGAATGAAATTCATAAAAATCTAATTTTGGCTCCTTACAGAAGGGTCAAAACCTGAGAGTCTAGTATATCCCAATGACAAAATCATGCTTGAAATTGTAAATATTGTATAATGTTTTTATTATGAGCTGGAGAAAATATATGAGAAATCATTCAGTCTTCTAGTCAATTTTTCCAACAAATTCGTCAAGATCCAGAAGATATTAGAGGCTTCAATAAAAATATAATGAATTATAATTATTTTAAATTTGCAAATCTCCCTTGAGCAGGTGCAATAAATGAGGTGGAGAGACATGAAAGAACTATTTGTTTGAATATAGCCAGAACTATGAAGTAAAATTGTATCCATGTACAAATTACTATATTTGACAGGCGAGTCCTAGAAACTTGGCAGTTTTTAACACTTAGAATGGGGGGGGGGATGTGTTGGAGGGATAGTGAATGATTCAGAACATGGAAGTCAGTATACTTCACACCACATCTCTTGAACTGCCAGTGAGTTGAAAGTTAGGACCAGCCTTTCCTAAGAGTCACCATATGTGTCCTCAATTGACTCCATAAAGCTCAAGGATAGACACAAAAGGCTATTTTTGTAGATGCCAGTGAACCCAGCTGCCTTTATCTTTTTGTCCAAGAGTAAGCATATATGAATGAAAGAATCCACCACCATCCACAATGTGAAAGAATTTGAGCTATTGTTAGATAAAGTAGATTATTTAAAATGACTATGAAAGAACAAATAATGCATTTTAAATCTCCCTCTAGTAAATAAAAAGCTTGCATTATTCTTAAAAAATGTTTTTTTCTATATTATTTCCACCTTTGAGAAATCCCAAGGGCAGTTCTTTCAGTGGCTGATTGAAGGCACACTTCTCAAAACCCAGTGTAAACAGGAATCTCAGGCAGATCAAATACATGTCTCAGCCAAATCTGTTTCTCATCACAGAGGTGATGGCATATCAGCTTGCATCTTTGATAAAAGCTCTTTGATCTACTTTATTTATTAATTTTTCTCTGGCAGTCGCATGGGGGGAAATGGACAGACTGATGAAAGCCTGGCAAGGCTTATTATCTCTCATGAAGCATTTTCACCTGCTTTATAGGATTTAATGCTAAAGCAACTAAACTTTTTGGTTCCTACCTCATATTCAGATACAACAATGTTCATGCCTAAAATCTAGTCTCTAATATAGTATAAATAGGATACCTAGTAAATCCTTCCAACCCAGGTGTCTATGCGTGTTTTGCAGAGCATTCATGAAATTCTTCAGATAGAGTACATAGCTCTCATTCAATTATCTTTTGCCTGCTTCATGGTGTAAAGTATTTGACAGACCTTTTCTTCATTTTTTTTTTTTAATGTGAGGAACATAGCTATTAAGAATATTTATACACATTAACTTTTCCCTACTTCATGTTAAAAACCTTTCTGACTGGCAATTCACTACCAATCAGTGCGCTTTTCCTAGAGAGCACTACCTCTCCGGCTCCCATGTTTTCTCATTTACCTCGAGTTTATAGTGTGGGCTGAGGTCTCGTGGGTTTTTCACCATCTACTCTGTCATGTCCATTGGTGTTGCCTCTGTTCAGCTCATATTTGAGTAGTCACACAAATAGCCCTGATAAGATGCAAACAAGTAATATACAGACTTACGTAGGTTACATTTTGGAACACATGTGTTCAGTAATTCCCAATACCAATAAGCCCATATAAAAAATAGACTCTAGTTACTATAATTATAAGACATGTGCCTAGATCGGGCAGATCTAGTGCTACCCTAACTTATTACGCAGCCATAAGACCCTTTGTTACTTTTGTTTTTCTTGGCCACACAGTTCTGCTCCAACATGACTTTTTCCTCCTCTTCTTCCCTCCTCCCTCTCTCCCTCCTTCTGTTTCTCTCTCGAACCGCCCCCACTCCTAAACACCTCCCATCCCACCATTCTCCTCCACTGCCCAATCAGAGACTCTAGCCTTTATTGACCAGTTAAAATGGAGAGAAGGTTCACACGAGGTCACCCAAGTAAGTGATCAAATGTTCATCAGGGTCAACTAGTCTTGAGGAAGCAGAATTAACATCAGAATTCAAACAACTCTCTCAGATACAAATTGAACACAACTATAAAAATTATGCAAATTGCAAAGTATGATATACACTTAACATCTAGTCCATCATATATGTCAATTTAGATTTTTTAAAAAAGTACTCTACCATCTACCCTAAGTTAAAGAGTTTACAATTCTGTGCCTGAACTATGTTGATTTTAACTTTTATTACCATCCAAAATCCATCTTTTGAAGTCTAAAATACCGTTTTTAATGCTAAACAACTTAGGCTCAATTATGAGACTATAACTAGACTTGAACCAGGCTGACCTTTACATTATAGAGATCTATGTGCCTGTATCTCCCAGGTGGTGGGATAAAAGCTGTGAATCACCACTGCCCAGCTTAAAATTATATATATTTGTTTTTTCATATGTGGTCTCATTCATGCAACATGGGGTGGCCTTAATTCAGTTTGTAGTTGAGGGTAACCTTGAAGGCCTGATCCTTTTGCATCCATCTGGGCTATTGTGTGAGCATGCTCAAATTCTTGGCAGTGCTACAAAAGCATTCTGTACTCTGAGTTACAGTTCTTTCCTTAACTGTTATGCAACTATTCGAAGTATTGAAAGGAACATTTAAATGGGAACAGCATCAATTTCACCACTTCATTCTAAGAAAGTAATTTTTTTATGTTTATATTATCTTTGCCTGTGTGCAAAGATGTAAATAGGCATCTTTATGACAATGGTGATCTTAATGGTAAAATCATGAAAATCGTAAGTCAATAAAATGATGAAAATTTTAATTTAAAAAATGTTCCATTGGTTCATCAAAAATGTTAGTTTCCTTTGTTGCGCTTTAATTTCCTATATTAAGTTTAAAATTCAATGATTTAATCAATCACTGGAGAGAACATTTAAAGACTACAGGGGACTATTCTATGTAGATATAAGGCAGATAAAGTTTAGGAAGTTTTAGGAAGCATCCATACTGTCCTTTTAGTCATAGTAACACTGAATAAGAACACAAGCCATTTTGATTCTCATAGATAAGTATTTGTACAGGAACTCTCATGGAAATTTGCTGTTGCAATTGTAAGCCAGATAAAGGAAGAACTTCCTTGACATAACTGAGGGTAGCAAAGAAAATTTCAAAAGTCTGCAATGATGTATAAGGACACCCACATGCCATGCCAGCTTAGAGTACATTACCTTAGAAATTCAGTACCACATTGTCTCTGCCCTCATTTCTGACATTTTGAGGCACTATAAATGTGATTGGATTCCATAATACTTAATTGACCATTTGTTGGTGGTTACATCTGCTCTATTCATTGTTAACATATGAGTGTACAATAAGAATCCATATTGGTGATCATTCAACAAAATGTAGTGGCAGATGAAGAATAAATGTTTAAAATATGTTGTTTTGACTAAAGAACTGATACTTGAGATTTTTGATGCTTTACTGCCCAAATGAGTGGAAATCTTTTAAAAGTGAGATATAATGACTGTTGAGAGTGTTGGCTTGAAATGTATGTTTCCATATTAATAATCGGCTTTTGTGTGTATCCTTGAGCTCAGGTATTATATTTAAAACATATATCATGAGTGTAATGTGCTTTATGAATTAGAATTTTCTTATAATATTCTAGTTAATGTGTATCCATAACTTTTAAGTAGAGCAATGCTCTGTTATTTTGTGAGGCTTATACAATACATGTGTCAGTAGACAGAATTCTGACCAGAGTACACAAAAATTCTCTGGAAGTTTTAGCACTTCAAAACAAATAACAAAGCAATTACAAGATCTCTAACCCTTCAGTACATGCTAAAGAAATGTGCAGCAAAATACTAAGCTTTTGTTACAGTTATTATGCATTTTCAGATATTATTTGTGCATAATTTTTATATACAATTTGTTTCATGCTATTTGATTCTTGAAAACTTTGGAGACATTAGTACAATGCTTCCTATTCAGAAGAAAGTTTTATACTCTGGGTATTTAATCTATATTAATACCTTTGGAAGTAAGAGTGACACTAAACGTAAACATTTTACTGGGTAAGTGGAGAATTTTCATATTCTATGACACATAAGTGAGAATGCAGTTCAAGAACGTAAGATCTTTATATGTTTTGGGTTATGGTATTTTGATGAAAATGGGAGATGTGGTCTCCTACTAATTTTTCTTGGCTTCAAAATGGTGATGAGCCCAAACTTCAGCCAGGTTTCAAATGTAAATTTAAGAATGGAGAATAAATTGTAAAAGATAATTCAGTTTAAACCATAGGACATAATGCAAACAACAGTGAGTGTATCTTAAAATTTAGTAGGAAGAATTTCTGCTATGTCTTTAGCTGAAGTAAAGTCCTTCCTCCACATATGTCTTAATCACACGTTCATTGAGCTTCTGAATGTTGGTTTCTTAGCATCTGTAACAGAAAGATGAGAGATAATGTGTGATAAAATGTAGCCCCATCCAGGTTTCTCAGGCAGTTCTCTGTGGAGCTGATGCTGTTGCATTAATCCTAGTGGAGAGGAGATTGCTAGAGTGAAGGTGAAGGAAAAAAGAAACAAAAGCTAGTCATTGCTGGGACAGAGAGAAAAGGGAGGGCGAGGATAAATTACTGTGATCACTGTTATGATACACATAAGTGTAAGTATTTTTAAGGAAGGAAAGACATTTGTGGGCACACAGTAACATTTGTGTGAACACAGCAAAAAATGGATACACACTGGAGCCCTCCACAGCATAGTATCCATGCAGGGAGAAAAGGGGGGGGGGCACTCGTGAAAAAAGACAACTATTGGAAAGCATGGTCACATTGCAAAATTAAGCTCAGTGTTGAATGAAAAAGTACAGGGCGTAGTAGATGCTTTCTCCTTGGCTACAAGGCAAGACTGGGCTTTGTTTTTCCCACTGTTGCTTCCACACCAGGTAAGTAACCTGGTGGGGCTTGCAATAGTGGTGGAGTCAAAACAGTGGGTCCTGTGAAGCTAAATATTGCTACGTATTGCTATAGAAAATATTAACGGCTTCATCTCTGAGGAACACAACCATACCATTCCTATATCCAGACCCCATCTGTGTAATGTTGTTCACATCATTAGTATCCTGCAATACAGGAAGGAAACCTATCATTTATTTATAAGTTTCATAACATGGAAAAAATCCATGAAAGCGATACTTTCTGGTGGTTTATTGTGAAAAAAAAAAAAACTTATGTTGTTATATGAAATGATTTTCATGTAAGGTACAGAGATATCTGTGGTTAATGGTTGAATCAGACTACATCACTACAAAAAACAAACTTCAGTTTCTGCTCCTAAACTTATGCAGATAATTCCTGATTTTATTTCCCTGAATATAGAATTTGACAGTTTTAATGTACTATTCAAGATAAGTTTAGAGCAATGGCAATGTAGGTGGATTGTCTTTGAAATATAATTTAGGACTTCTTTATCTTTGGAAGCAGCTGTTGGACGGATACACTATGTATATATTTTTTGACATTTTGCAGAAGATTAGCTGTGAAGAGCTAAGCTTAAGTTACTCTGTTTGATGTGGTAGCTAGATATAAATTCATGTACCTTAAAAATTGGCTGCTTAACTACTTATCACTTTCTTGCAATGTAAAATATATCTTAAACCTGAGGGCACTGTATACTTTCAATGAAAACATTAACAGCTGCTAGCTACCCACTCTTGACTTAGGAATTATTAGTAGCTAAAGTATAATTTTATTTTAGGTGATGAGCCAGAGTGTAACTCAAAAAGCATCTAGTTCTTCAATGTTGGGTTATCATGTTCTCACCTAAAAGCAGGAGGTGACCATGCAGATGATATTCTGAAGTTAACCTTTGGATGGCAAACTCATTTTTATTAAGAATTTAAAGTCTTTTGAAGCTAAGGGACAAAGTTGCAGTCATTATTGCAATGTAAGACATAGCTACTTAATTCTACCCAAGCATGTTTACCTCAACTAAAAATAAGTTAGCACATTTGATTCAGAGCTGTGTTTTGCTAAATACTTATGAGTATCATGATCCAGAGACTCATACTAAATCATTTTGTTCCAATGAATGAAAAAACATTTCCAGAAATTTCAGGCCTGTCAAAAACATTAGTCACCTATTTAACAATCCATTTCCCTGAAATGTAACATTTAAAGAGGAAATAGATCTGTCAGTATGACTTTTTCATGCACACGCTAGTAATGTTGTTGTCTTTCTCCAATTGTATAAGTTGGAAATAGTATAACTGTTTGATCATTGAAGTTAAAATTCTATATAAATTGTAGTTAAATTTATTTGCAAAGATTTGTTAAGAAAAAATAATGTCTGGAAAGAAGGCAGAGCAGGTATGAGTGCCTGCTGCCAAGACAGAGAATATGAATGTGTTCCTGAGAACTCACATGGTAGAAGAAAAATAAAGACCATGTAAGTTGTCATCTTATTTCCACAAGCATGTAATGATATTAATGTGCCCATACTCATATGCACATATATAAGCAAATAAATGTAAAAATTAATGTGTGCTTTGAGACACAATTTAATTTGTGAAATAAAAGTTCCTTTCAACAAACTGACATCCAAGAATGAGACACTGCAATACTCAGAGATAAAAAATGTCTCCAGTTTAGAAAAATCCTGGTATATTTTTTGCTGATAAGGGCTTTTTTTGTTTTTTTTTTCAGGGAATACATACTGCCTTAGTTAGGGTTTCACTGTGAAAAACACCATGACCAAGGCAATTCTTATAAGGACAACATTTAATTCGGGCTGAATTACAATTTAAGGGGTTCAATCAATTATCATCATGGCAGGAGACTGACTACAGCAGGCAGCCAGGGGAGGGTCTCTTCCTCACTGGGCAGAGATTGAACATAGGAAGTCAGAGCCCACCCCCACACGGATGCACTTCCCTCACTATTCTACAAGGCCACAGCTAGTCCAACAAGGCCACACCTCCTAAAAGTAGCCCTTTTCATGGACCAAGCAAATTTAAACCACGACATATACTGACATAATGGACAATCATAGTAGTCAGCTTGACAGATCTAGGAAAAGGGGACCTCTGTTTTGGAATTGTGCCTATCATGTTGGCCTGGTGGCATGTCTGTGGAACACTTTTTAGATAGTTAGTTGATTTAAGAGTGCCCAAGCCAGTGTGCATGGTGCCACCCCTGGGGTGATGGACCTGAGATTTATGAGAATAATAGCTGAGGAAGCCAGGAGGAACAAGTCAGTAATCAGGCTTTCTCCACTGTCTGCTCCAGTTCTTGTCTCCAGGATCCTGTCTTGAGCTCCTACCTTGACTTCCCTTGATGATGGAGTATTTTTGTAACCTACACGCTATTTCACCTCTTTCTTCCTCCAACTTGCTTTTGGTCATGGTATTTATAATACTAACAGAGAGCAAGCTACAATACCAAAGAGGTCCTTTAAAACTAAGGTAATGTATAAAGGGGACATTTATGCAGGTCACCTTT
This sequence comes from Rhynchomys soricoides, assembly GCA_019843965.1. Lineage (NCBI taxonomy): Eukaryota > Metazoa > Chordata > Mammalia > Rodentia > Muridae > Rhynchomys > Rhynchomys soricoides. The sequence goes on from JADRCH010000046.1 coordinate 6,350,566, forward strand.
CTCCTCAAAGACCAACCCTTTGCCTTTACCTTCTGAGTTTCCATGTGCAAATCTGTGTCTTATCATACATGTGAGCTTTAAAATCTTGTTTCTCAATGGATTTATTCTGATGTATGCTATGTGCTTAAACAATCTTTTTGATATCTCAAACTTCACAGAGCTTGCATTAGCATTGTAAATATCATGATGGAAAAGTATAATGAAATATGTCATAATAGCTTTCCACAGACATATCCAATGGATGGATAATGATTGCTTTTCTTTCTCATCTCAGTTTTAAATCATATGTCCATCTCAATAAATATTGAGTAATAGGTATCAAACCTGCAGTTGAAATCTAATTTCTTTGTGAGATTTGAAACATTTGTGTATTTTTATGTGTGCAGTTTTAAAAAGTTCATTTCTGCTGATAATCTAGTTTGTATAAAAACAAAAGCTGCTAAATTTGTTAAAAGGGAGTAGTATAGAATAATATTAGGATTTACTTGCATATAGGTTTGTACTTGTATTGAACATACTGCCACATTGCCTGAACATACTAATCTACTAATCTTTTTAGGTATAGCTTGATGATGTTTTATTCAAAGCATAAACATCCAGCAAAATGTTAACCTTCACTCTTTATTAGTTACTTGTTTTTTGGTTTTTGGTTTTTTAAATTGCTGGATTCCCCTCAACAAACTGCCTTCTCCTCCCCTTTTCCCCCTGCTTCTATGAGGGTGCTCCCCTACCCACCTACCCACTCCTGTCTTACCACCCTAGGATTCCAGGACACTGGGGTATCAAGCCTTCACAGGACCAAAGACCTCCCCTCCCATTGATGCCACATAAGGCAATCCTCTGCTACATATGCAGCTGGAACCATGTTCATGGGGTCCCTCCATGTGTACTCTTTGGTTGGTGGTTTAGTCCGTAGGAGCTAATTTAACTACTTCTACTACTACTACTACTCATACACACAGATACACACACACACACACACACACACACAAATCTGTTACACAACTCTCATAGCAATCTAAAAAATAGGACATGAGGATATATCCTCCAATTTCTTTGTGCATAAATAAAAGAATGGTGTCAATCCCCTGAAACAAACAAACAAATGTACAAAAATAAACAAACATAACCAACCAACCAGCCAACTACAACAACAGAAAAAGCTGATACCACAGTGGAGTAAACCCACTTATTTCTTCAGGACTGTGACAACAACATTCAGCTTCTTCAGTTTCCATGGAGCCTTCTCTGAAACAGTACATTCCTACACATCAAGTTCTTATCTTGAGCCTGCAAAAGGCTGAAGATGATAACATAAACACTAAAATTCTGAAAATAAAAATACATTATTTATCTTTCTATCACTTAAGACTGTGTTCATGTCTATAACTTCTGAACAATTCTGGCTAGGAAACAGATTCCATGGGAGCTGCTTCATACTCTTTAAGACACTACATAGTAGACACTACAGAAAGTGGTTTAATATTTTGAAAAAATTCTTGTTATGTTTCAGATGTAGATATTCTTAGCATAGCAGCCTTATTCATAATAGCCAGAAGCTGGAAACAACCCAGATGTCCTTCAACAGAAGAACAGATACAGAAAATGTGGTTCATTTATACAATGAAATACTATTCACGTATGAAAAATGAGGACATCATAAATTTTACAGGCAAATGGGTAGAACCAGAAAATATCCTAAGCGAGGTAACCCAGACCTCAAAAGGACATGCATAGAAATGCAGGGACAAAAGTACGAAGCAGAGATTGACAGAAAGGCCATTCAGTGACCTGCTCAACTTGGGATTCATCCCATGTGCAGGCATCAAATCCTGACACTATTACTGATGCCATGTTATACTTGCAGACAGGAGACTAACATATCTGTCCTCTGAGAGGCTTTACCAGCAGCTGACTAATATACATATAGATACCCACAGATTACCATTTGGCTGAGATCAGGAACACCTATGGAAGAGTTAGGGGAAGGATTGAAGGAGCTGAGTGAGGATGGTAGATGGGTGGGAGAGCACCCTCTCAGAGGCAAAAGGAGGGGCAGATAGGGTGAAGGGGACAATCAAATTCTCAACAGAAACTCTAAATGGTCTTAGTTAGATATCTTATAGTCTCTAACAGATCACAGATGCCAGCCCAAATAAGCTATGCCTAGCAAATATTTTAATCACCATAGAAAGAGAAAAGATATTCTATAACAAAACCAAAGTTAAACAATATCCTTCCATACATGCATCCCTACAGAGGATACTAGAAGGAAAACTCCAACATAAGGTGGGAAACTACACCCAAGAAAATTCAAGAAATAGATAAATCCACACCAGAAAAACCAAAACAAGAGAAACACACACACACACACACACACACACACACACACACACACACACAGAGTACCACCACTAACATAAAAATAACAGCAACTAACAATTATTGGTCATTAATATCTCTCAACATCAATTGGTCTCAATCCCGAAATAAAACAACACTGGCTGACTGAGTGGTTGTGTGAATAGGATCCATCATTTTGCTGCACACAAGAAATACACCTCAGTAACAATAGAAGATATTACTTATTAGCAAAGCAAATGGACCCAAGAAACAATTTGGGATTGTCATTCTAATATCTAATAAAATCAACTTTTAAGAAAAAGTAATCAAAGACATGGAAAAGGATATTTTCTACTCATCAAAGGAAAAATCCACCTAGATGACATCTAAAGTCTCAACCGCTGAACCCCCAAATGCAAGGGTACCCACGTTCATAAAAGAAACATTGCTAAAGCTTAAAATACATATCAAATCCCACGCATCAATAGTTAGAAACTTCAACTAAAGCTCTCAACAACTGACAGGTAATCAAGACAGAAACTAAACAGAGAAATAATGAAACTAACAGAGGTTATGAATCAAGTTGATGCCCCATATATCTACAGAACATTTCATACAAGCACAAAAGATTACACTTTCACAGAACCTCATGGATCTTTCTCCAAAATTGACCATATACTAAGTCATGAAGCATGCCTCAACAGATACAAGAAAATCAAAATAATTTTTTATATCCAATTAGACCACCAGTGTTTAAAGCTAGACTTCAACAAGAGGACCAACAAAAAGCCTACATAAATAATCATGGAAGCTGAACAACTCTCTACTCAATGATTACTGGTACAAGGAAGAAACGAAGAAAAAAATTAATGACTCTCTAGAATTCAATATAAATGATGGCACAACATACCCAAACTTATGGGATACAATGACAGCAGTGTTAAGAGGAAAGTTGATTACATGAAGTGCCTTCATAATGAAATTGCAAAGTTCTCATCTAACAATTTAAATGTACACCAAAAAGCTATAGAAAAAAGAAACAGGAAAAAAAGAAGCAAATAGACTCAGGAGGAGTAGATGGCAGGAAATAATGAAACTCCGGGCCTAGATCAAACAATTAGAAAGAAAGAGAACAGTACAAAGAATCAATGAAATTAAAAGATAGTTCTTTGAGAAAGTCAACAAAATAGACAAACCCTTAGCAGCCTAACTAAATACAGAGAGACAGTACTGATAAACAAAATCAGAAATTAAAAGGGAGACATAAAAGCAAACACTGAGAAAAGTCAAAGAATCATTAGGTATTACTTCAAAAGCCTGTACTCAACAAAATTGGGAAATCCAAATGAAATTATTTTCTAGACAGATTCTACTTATAAAATTAAATCAAGATCAGGTAAATTATCTAAACAGTCCTATACTCTCTAAAGAAATAGAAGCATCATTAAAATTCTCCAAAGTAAAAAATGCCCAGGGACAGATGGTCTTAGATCAGATTTCTACATAGTTTTCAAAGAAGAGCTAATACAAATCCTCATTAAACTGCTTCATGAAATTGAAACAGAAGAAATAATTGCCAAATTTATTCTGTGAGGCCAAAGTCACCCTGACACCTAAACCACACAATGACTCAAAAAAGTAAAAATATCTTCAAACTAATTTCCTTTGTGGACATTAATGGAAAATACTCAATAAAATACTTGCAAACTGAATCCAAGAACACATCAAAGACATATCCTCCATCATCAAGTATGCTTCATCCAAGGGATGCATGGTTACAATATATAAAAATCCACCAATGTAATCCACCATATAGACAAATTGAAATACAAAAACCACATGGTCATCTCATTACATGCTGAAAAGCCTTTGATAAAATTCAACACCACTTCATGTTAAAAGTCTTGAAGAGATGAGGGATACAAGGCACGGACCTAAACATAATAAAAACACCAAACATCAATCCAATAGCCAACATAAAATTAAATGGGGAGAACTTTAAAGCAATTCCACTAAAACCAGGGACAAGACAAGGCTGTCCATTTTCTCCCTATCTCTTCAATATAGTACTAGAAGTCCTAGCTAGGGCAATAAGACAACTAAAGAAGATCAAGGGGATATAAATTGCAAAAGTATTGCTATTTGCAGATAATATGATAGTATCAATATATACAAAAGTGACCCCAAAAATTCTACCAGAAAACTCATACAGCTGATTAACATCTTCAGCAAAGTGACTGGATACAATATTATCTCAAAAAATCAGTAGTTCTTCTTTACATAAACAATAAATAGACTAAGAAAGAATTTAGGGAGAAAATAGCCTTAAGAATAGGCACAGAAAATATAACATATTTTGCTGTAATTCTAACCAAGTAAATGAAACACCTGTATGACCTAAACTTCAAGTCTCTAAAGAAAGAAATTGAAGAAGATATCAGAAGATGGAACTATCTCCCATGTTCATTAATTGGCAGGATTAACCTAGTGAATATACCATCTTAACAAAAGTAATCTACAGATTCAACGAATTTTGCATCAAAATTCCAACACAGTTCTTCATAGACCTTGAAAGAGCGATTCTCAATTTCATATTGAAAAACAAAACATCCAGTGTAGACATAACAATCCTGAACAATAAAAGAACTTTGGGAGAAATCACCATTCATGATCTCAAGCTGTACTACAGAACAACAGTAGTAAAAACTTTCTGATATTGATATATAAACAGACTGGTTGCTCATTATAATCAAAATGAAGACCCTGAAAGATACCCATCTACCACTGGGCACTTGATTTTTGACAAAGAAGCCAAATCCACACCATGGAAAAGAGAGACTGTCTTCAACAATAGGTGCTGGTCTAACTGGAAGTCTATATGGAGAAGAATGCAAATTGATCCATATTTATCACCTTGCACAGAACTCAAGGCAAAGTTGACCTAAAACATCAATGTAAAACTGGTAAACTAAATCTAATAGATCAGAACATGTGGAATGAGTCTTGAGCTTATTGGTACAGGAGACAACTTCCTGAACAGAACACCCATAGCTCAGCCACTAAGATCAACAATTAATAAATGTGATGTCATGAAACTGAAAAGCTTCTGTAAGGCAAAAGACACTGTCAATAGGACAAAACAACAGTCTATAGATCAGGAAATGATCTTTACCAATTGTACAACTGATAGAGGATTAATATTGAAAATATATAAAGAACTCAAAATATTAGGTAACAACAAACCAAATAAACTGATTAAAAATAGGATACAAAGGTAACATAATTGCCAATAGAAGAATCTCTACAGCTGAGAAACACTTAAGAAAAATTTCAAAGTCCTTAGCTATCAGGGAAATGCAAATCAGAACAACTCTGAGATTCCACCTTAAGACCCAAATAGAGTGGCTAAGATAAAAATATCAAGGGACAATACCTGTGAATGAGGATGTAGAGCAAGGGCAACGCTCCCCCATTGCTGTTGGTAGTCCAAACTTGCACAACCACTCTATAAATCAATTTTATGGTTTCTCAGAAAATTAGGAATGGTTCTACCTCAAGACCCAGCTATACCACTCCCAGATATATACCTAAAAGATGCCCCACTATTCCATAAGGACACAGGATCAACTATGTTCGGAGGAGCTATATTTGTAATAGCCAGAAACTGGAAACAATCAGATGTTTCTCAGCTAAAGAATAGATAAAGACAATGTAGTACATTAACACAATGTTTTCAGGCAAATGGATGGAAATAGAAAATATCATTCTTGACTGAATTACTCAATCCCCAAAAGATATGCATGGTATGTTCTCACCTATAAGTGGATATTAACCATAAAGTATAGGATAATCACTCTGCAATCCACAGAACCAAAGAGGCCAAATAATAAGGAAAGATCAATGGAGGATGCTTGAATCTTTCTCAGAAGAGGGATAAAATCAATATCAGAGAAGAACGGAGGAAGGGAACTAGATGGGAGAGGGTTGGGGACTGGAACAGCGCAGGGAAATCTGGTGTAGGGAGATTAGAGAAGAGAGAAGGGTTACTGGCAGTGCACAGGGAGTGGCCATGGGGGAGGCCCCAGGGAGTCTATAGGGGTGACTCTAGCTGAGATTCTTAGCAGTGACCACTCCAATTTTCTGTAGCCACACCCTGTGGGGAGGGATATGGACAGCAACCTACCCACAAAACTGGATCAGAGACAGGAATAGCCAACCAATGAATGGCCAAAATTGTGACCATCCAACAGGCAAGAACCAATCCCCACACTATTAATGATATTATGTTATGTTTGCAGACAGGACGCTAGCTTAACTGTACTCCCAGAGGCTCCACCCAGTCACTGCTTGAAACAGACATTAGATGGGGCTCAGGGTTCTTGTGGAAGAGTTGGGAGGAGGACTGAGGGATTTGAAGAGAATAGGGATTCTACAGGAAGAGCAACGGGGTCAACTAACCTGGACCCTGGAGGGCTCCCAGAGACCCAACCACCAACCAAAGTGCAAGAATGAACTGGACTTTAGCCCTCTGTACTAATGTAACAGATGCGCAGCTTGGTCTTCATGTAGGTTACCCAACAACTGGAGCAGGGTTGTCCCTGGATCTGTTGCCTGCTTGTGGATCCCATTACGCTCACTAATTGAACTGCCTTGTCCGACCTCAGTGTGAGAGGATTTATCCAGTCCTGTAGTGACTTGATGTGCCAGGGTTAGGTGATATTGAAGGGGTGCCTCCCCGTTCTCAGAGGAGGAGAGGACAGGGACTGGAGGAGGAGTTTTGTCAGTAAGAACTGTGTGTGTGGGGGGGGATTGGGATGTAAAGTGAATAAATAAATTAATGAAAAAAATTAGAAAACTAACTTTGCTTTAATCACTATGATGGTGATAGGTAGCTCAGTGTCCTGCCTAAATCCTGACATTGTGTTAGATCAGGGGACACAAATGTAGAGGCAGGAGTTGTCCTCTGACTAAAACAGACACACACACACACACACACACACACACCGTGAATTTAAGGAAAATGTGTCATAAATATTAGAAGATATGATTAATAGTATAGTAAAATTTTATGGTGAAGTCCAAAATTTTCCATGGAAGTCCTCTTCCTTAAGAAACCATTTTTATATTGGAGTCTCTGCTCTGTCTATATCTTTAAAGATAGACTGGACTCCAGCCTGATATAGCTCTCTCCTGAGAAGCTCTGCTAGAGTCTGACAAATGCAGAGGCAGATGCTCACAGCCAATCATTGGACTGAGCACGGGGACCCCAATGGAAGAGTTAGAAGAAGGACAGAAGGTGCTGAAGGGGTTTGAAACCCCATAGGAAGAACAACAATATCAACCAACCAGACCCCCCCAGAGCTCCCAGGAACTAAACCACTAACCAAAGAGTACACATGCAGGGACCCATGGCTCCAGCTATACGTGTAGCAGATGATGGCCTTGTTGGACATCAATGGGAGAAGAGAACCTCGGTCCTTGGAAGGCTCAGTGCTACAGTGTAGGGGAATGCCAGGGAGGTGGGAGTAGGTAAGTGGTGGGTAAGCACCCTCATAGAAGCAGGGGGAGGGAGGATCGGATAGGGGGTTTGTGGAGGGGAAACCTGGAAAGGGGATAGCATTTGAAATGTAAATAAATAAAATATCCAATAAAGTAAAAAAAAAGAAACAAAGAAACAAAGAAAGAAACAAAGAAAGAAAAAAGGATAGTCTGGAAACAGAAAAAAATGTATAGTACTTATAAATCCAAAAGTGAACAGCTGAGAAAATATATCATTAGCAGAGTACTTACCAATATTATATTTGAATTTAGGTTCAGTTTCCAACACAGAAAAATATTACTAATGAGTCAATAAAATAGTATACATTGATTAGTTGTGTGAGTATTGGTAAGATAATACATTTTTTACCATTTCTTTTAAGATATATTGGGTATATTAAAATAGATATTCTGCAATTTGACAAACTCCAAGCTTGAAGACCTCTTGTTTACATGATTTCCTAAAATCTCTCACCAGTTTTAGAATTTATCTAGAATTAAATAGAAATTATTTCATGCATCATTTATTTTAGTATATAAGATTGATTTAGCTGTAGTTTAAAAATGGAGTTATTCTTTGTGTAAGTGGCATCCAAAAGGCAGTCTTTCTTTATTTTTATCTGATTTCATTGGCTTTTGAGCAGGGCTAATATTCACATTACAAATATTCTTGTAAGTTTTCAGCAATCATATTTTCTTTTATTTTATTATCATGTGCAGTCTCTACATGGTTTGCTCTGTTTCCAAATATTGTTTCTTTGTCAGGTCTAGTTCAGTCAGTTGAGTTCCCTTGAATTTAGTTCAGAGCAGTTTTCCTGGGACAGTTTTGCAGAGACAGGTTGCAGAGGGAACAAGCCAGACACAGGTGAAGAAAGAAAAGCCAGAGAATGAGAAGGAGCTAGATGAGTATAACAAAGCACCAGAGTTAGTCTGAAGTCAAGCTGAGGAATTCAGTGAGAAGCTGAGACTTCTGGACTGAATCAGTCAGCTTAGAGAGGATTTTGACCCAGAACAGCTGAGTTGAATCAGCCAGCCAGAGTTCAAAAAGAGCTAGAAATAGTGAGTTAACAGCATTATATCTCTGAGATAACAATTACATTTGGTAAATAAAAGTTACCATTACAACAATGAGCTCATTAAACTTTATACTTTCATAAAATTTACTTTATTCTAATCACCATACTATTTTTCCCCAGATATAAGATATGAGAATAATCTTAAGTAAGCAATTTGACTAAACTTATAATTGTCCAGTTCAGAGTCACCTAAAAATAAATTCATGTAAATGGTTCTATTTTCATGGCACTAGGTCAGGTATAAATTATCTCAGTGTGAATAAAAATAAATAGAATCTCCTCATATTTAACTTCTTAAGTGAAAAAAGAGCAAAAATCTTCTACACATGTATATGGTGTGAGTTGAGACCTTTGCCCACTCTGGTGAGGCTAGTGCCTCAATCAGATTGAGTTCATGGTCTGAAGACATTCCTTGTTATATTTCTAAATTTTTGCTTTTTGATTGTCTTTTGGTAAAACTCCATGAGATCCACTGTAGTAATGTATTTGTAACTCCACAACACAAGATTGTTACCTGTAGATTCTGCACTATACAGGGCATTACTACAATTTACTCCTGTTTACATAACTGATAATTTTTGTCAGTCTAACATCTCTCCTTTCTACTTAACCATGAAACTCTGGCACTGATTGCTTCCATTTTTCCCCATGAATATACAAATAAGATGACACATTTAAGTGGAATCAAAAAGCAGTGTTCTTTTATGAGCCTTTTTATGTAGCAGATTGCTCTCCAATTTTAATCATGTTATTGTATATAAAAAATATTTTTTTCATATGATTAAGACTCAATAGTATTCTAGTGGATATGTGTGACTGTCGTGTATATTGTTCATAATATTCACATCTGTATAAGCCTTCTTTTCCTTTACCTGTTTGTCTGTCACATTCACAGATATATATCTCCCTTCATTTCCTTTATCTGTCTGTATATTGGGCCACTTAGTTTGTTCTACATATTAACTCTTATTTAAAAAAAAGAGTAAAGAAATATCTTTTAGGACTGAGGAACATCCGGAAGGTAAGAGGCTGTCCGCTTCCACCTGTGGCAGGAGACCTCTGCCTGGGCCACCAGGCCTCCATTGCCCACCAGCGGAAGGAGGGCTCCAGACACAGGGACTGAGGAACAGCCAGGAAAGAGAACTGGTCTCCAAGGAACACTGACACCTGGGCCTGTAGGAAAGACAAGCCACAGTCAGAGAGAGAAAGACCAGCTAACACCAGATATAACCAGATGGCTAAAGGTAAGGGCAAGAACACAAGGAACAGAAACCAAGACTCTTGGCTTCATCAGAACCCAGCTCTCTAACCATAGCCAGCCCTGGATACCCCAACATACCAGAAAAGGAAGACTTAGACTTAAAATAACTTATCAAGAGGATGATAGAAGACTTTAAGAAGGAAATATATAACTCCCTTAAAGAAATACAACAGAACACAGGTAAACAACTGGAAACCCTTAAATAAGACACACAGAAATCCCTTAAAGAATTACAGGAAAACACAATCAATCAAATGAACAAAATCATTCAGGAATTAAAAACAGAAATAGAAACAATAAAGAAATCACAAAGGGAGACAAACCTGGAGTTAGAGAACATAGGAAAGAAATCAGGAGTCATAGATGCAAGAATTAATAACAGAATACAAGAAATGGAAGAGAGAATCACAGGTGCAGAAGATACCATAGAAAACATGAACACAACAGTCAAAGAAAATACAAAATGCAAAAAGCTCCTAACGCAAAACATCCAAGATATCCAGGATGCAATGAGAAGACAGAACCTGAGGATAATAGGTATAGAAGAGAGTGAGGATTCCCAACTTAAAGGTCCAGTAAATCTTTTCAACAAAAATTATAGAAGAAAATTTCCCTAACCTGAAGAAAGAGATGAACATAAATATACAAGAAGCCTACAGAATGCCAAATAGAACAGACCAGAAAAGAAATTCCTCTCGTCACATTATAGTCAAAACATCAAATACACAAAACAAGGCAAGAATATTAAAAACAGTAAGGGAAAAAGGGCAAGTAACATATAAAGGCAGACCTATCAGAATTACAGGAGACTTCTCAGCAGAGACTATGAAAGCTAGAAGATCCTGGGCAGATCTCATACAGACACTAAAAGAACACAAATGCCAGCCCAGGCTGCTATACCCAGCAAAACTCTCAATAATCATAGATGGTGAAACCAAAATATTCTATGACAAATCGAAATTTGCAGAGTATGTTTCCACAAACCCAGCCTTACAAAGAATAATACATGGAAAATGACAACTCAAGAAGGGAAACTACACTCAAGAAAAAGCAAGAAAGTAATCTTTCAACAAACTCAAAAGAAGATAGCCACATAAACAACATCAAAAATAACAGGAAACAACAATCACTATTCTTTAATATCTCTTAACATCAATGGTCTTAACTCCCCAATAAAAAGACATAGACTGACAGACTGGATCCATAAACAGGACCCAGCATTTTGCTGCATTCAGGAAACACTCCTCCATGTTAAAGACAAACATTACCTCAGAGTAAAGGGCTGGAAAACAATTTCCCAAGCAAATGGCCCCAAGAAACAGGCTGGAGTAGCCATTCTAATATCAGACAAAAATGACTTTCAACCAAAGGCATCAAAAAGGATAAAGAAGGACACTTCATACTCATCAAAGGAAAAATCTACCAAGAAGAACTCTCAATTCTGAACATCTATGCCCTGAATGCAAGAGCTCCCACATTCATAAAAGATACTCTACTCATAAAAGATACTAAAGCTCAAGGCACATATTGCACCTCACACTATAATAGTGGGAGACTTCAACACCCCACTATCAACAATGGAAAGATCTTGGAAACATAAACTAAACAGACACAGTGAAACTAACAAATGCTATGAACCAAATGGATTTAACAGATATCTATAGAGCATTTCGTCCTACATTAAAAGAATATACCTTCTTCTCAGCACCTCATGGTACCTTCTCCAAAATTGATCATATAATTGGTCACAAAACAAACCTCAACAGATATAAGAAGATTGAAATAATCCCATGCCTCCTATCAGAAACACTACGGATTAAGGTTGGTCTTCAATGGCAACAACAACAACAGAAAGGCCACAAACACATGGAAGCTGAACAATGCTCTGCTCAATGATAACATGGTCAAGGAAGAAATAAAGAAGGAAATTAAAGATTTCCTAGAATTTAATGAAAATGAAAGGACAACTTACCCAATCCTATGGGACACAATGAAAGCAGTGTTAAGAGGAAAACTCATAGCTCTGAAAGCCTCCAAAAAGAAACTGGAGAGAGAATATAATAACAGCCTAACAGCACACCTGAAAGTTCTAGAACAAGAAGAAGTTAATACACCCAAGAAGAGTAGAAGGCAGGAAATAATCAAATTAAGGGCTGAAATCAACCAAGTGGAAACTAAAAGAACTATACAAAGAATCAACAAAACCAGGAGCTGGTTCTTTGAGAAAATCAACAAGATAGATAAACCCTTAGCCAGACTAACCAGAGGGCACAGAGACAGTGTGAAAATTAATAAAATTAGAGATGAAAATGGAGATAAAACAACAGACTCTGAGGAAATTAAAAATATTATCAGATCCTACTACAAAAGCCTATATGCAACAAAATTGGAAAATCTGGAGGAAATGGACAAGTTTCTCGACAGATACAAATTACCAAAGTTAAATCAGGATCAGATAAACCATCTAAACATACCCATAACCCCTAAAGAAATAGAAGCAGTCATTAACAGTCTCCCAACCAAAAAAAGGCCCAGGACCAGATGGGTTCAGTGCAGAATTCGATCAGACCTTCAAAGAAGACCTAATACCAATACTCTTCAAGCTATTCCATAAAATAGAAACGGAAGGAACACTACCCAATTCATTCTATGAGGCCACTGTTACACTGATACCAAAACCCCACAAAGACCCAACAATAAAAGAAAACGTCAGACCAATTTCCCTTATGAATATCAATGCAAAAATACTCAAAAAATATTCTTGCAAACCGAATCCAAAAACACATCACAACAATCATTCATAATGATCAAGTAGGCTTCATCCCAGGGATGTAGGGATGGTTCAATACCCGGAATGTATTGAATCCATCAATGTAATCCACAACATAATCAGACTCAAAGAAAAAAACCACATGGTCATTTCATTAGATGCTGTAAAAGCATTTGACAAAGTTCAACATCCCTTCATGATAAAAGTCTTGGAAGATCAGGAATTCAAGGAGCATACCTAAACATAGTAAAAGCAATATACAACAAACCAGTAGCCAACATCAAACTAAATGGAGAGAAACTTGAAGCAATCCCAGTAAAATCAGGGACTAGAGAAGGGTGCCCTCTCTCTCCCTATCTATTCAACATAGTACCTGAAGTTCTAGCTAAAGCAATCAGACAACAAAAGGAGGTCAAAGGGATACAAATTGGAAAGGAAGAAATCAAAATATCACCCTTTGCAGATGATATGATGGTATACTTAAGTGACCTGAAAAACTCCACCAGAGATCTGCTACAGATGATAAACAACTTCAGCAAAGTGGCTGGATACAAAATTAACTCAAGCAAATCAGTAGCCTTCCTATACTGGAAGGATAAACAGGCTGAGAAAGAAATTAGGGAAATAACACCCTTCATAATTGTCATAAATAATATAAAATATCTTGGTGTGACTCTAACCAAACAAGTGAAAGATCTGTATGATAAGACCTTCAAGTCTTTGAAGAAAGAAATCAAAGAAGACCTCAGAAAATGGAAAGATCTCCCATGCTCATGGATTGGCAGGATTAATATAGTTAAAATGGCCATCCTGCTGAAAGCAATATACAGATTCAATGCAATCCCCATCAAAATTCCAACTCAATTCTTCATACACTTAAAAAGAGCAATTCTCAAATTCATATGGAATAACAAAAATCCCAGGATAGCAAAAACTATTCCCAACAATAAAAGGACTTCTGGGGGAATCAGCCTCCCTGACTTCAAGCGGTACTACAGAGCAGTAGTAATAAAAACTAAATGGTATTGGTACAGTGACAGGCAGGTAGATCAATGGAATAAAATGGAAGACTCAGAATTGAACCCACACACTTATATTCACTTGATCTTTGACAAAGGAGCTAAAACCATCCAGTGAAAAAAAGACAGCCTCTTCAACAAATGGTGCTGGTTCAACGGGCGGTCTACATGTAGAAGATTGTGAATTGATCCATTCCTATCTCCCTATGCAAAGCTCAAGTCCAAGTGGATCTAGGACCTCCACATAAAACCAGATACACTAAATCTAATAGAAGAGAAAGTAGGGAAAAGTCTCAAACACATGGGCACAGGGGAAAAGTTCTTGAATAGAACACCAATGGCTTGTGCTCTAAGATCAGGAATCAACAGATGGGACCTCATAAAATTACAGAGCTTCTGTAAGGCAAAGAACACTGTAAATAGGACAAAACGGCAACCTACAGATTGGGGAAAGATCTTTACCAATCCTATGTCTGATAGAGGGCTAATATCCAACATATACAAAGAACTCAAGAAGCTAGACTCCAGGTATCCAAATAACCCTATCAAAAAATGGGGAAGAGAGCTAAACAGAGATTTCTCAACTGAGGAAACTGGAATGGCCAAGAAGCACCTAAAGAAATGTTCAACATACTTAGTCATCATGGAAATGCAAATCAAAACAACCCTGAGATTTCACCTCACACCAGTCAGAATGGCTAAGATCAAAAACTCAGCTGACAGCAGATGTTGGCGAGGATGTGGCGAAAGAGGAACACTCCTCCATTGCTGGTGGGAATGCAAGTTGATACAACCTCTCTGGAAATCAGTTTGGTAGACCCTCAGAAAAATGAACATAATACTACCTGAGGACCCAGCTATTCCACTCCTGGGCATATACCCAGAAGATGCTCCAACATGGAATAAAGACCCATGTTCCACTATGTTCGTAGCAGCCATATTTATAACAGCCAGAAGCTGGAAACAACCCAGATGTCCCTCCACAGAGGAATGGATACAGAAAATGTGATACATTTACACAATGGAATACTACTCAGCAATTAAAAACAATGAGTTTATGAAATTCACAGACAAATGGATGGATCTTGAAAATATCATCCTGAGCGAGGTAACACAGTCACAAAAGAATGAACATGGTATGTATTCACTGTTAAGTGGCTATTAGCCCAAAAGTTTGAAATACCCAAGAGTAATTTCACAGCAACTATAGGGCTGAGCATGAGGTCCCAGATGGAGGACTTGGAGAAACGACTGGAGGAGCTGAGAGAGTTTGCATCCCCAGAAAGACAGCAACAGTGGCAACTGGCCTGACCTCATGATACTCCTGGAGACTGATCCATCAACCGAAGAATACACATGGAGTGACCCATGGTGCTGGCCACATATGTGGCAGAGGAGGGTCTTGTTAGACATCAGTGGGAGGAGAGGCCCTTGGGCCTGAGGGTATTAGATACCCCAGTATAGGAGAATGTCAAGGAGGGAAGACGAGAGTGGGTGGGTAGGTGGGTGGGTAGGTGGGTGGGGGAATACCCCAATAGAGGCAGGGGAGGGGAGAGGGAATAGGGAGGTTCCAAAGGGGAGATCTGGAAAGGGGAAAACATTTGAAATGTAAATAAAGTAGAAAAAAAAATAAATTAAAAAAAAAAGAAAGAAATATCTTTTAGAGACAATGTCATCAAGCTTTTTCATATGTTCATAGAAATAGAATTGTTAGAACATATGGCGGGGTTGTTTTTGATTTTTGAAAACCCTTCATATTATGTATATTGTGGTTATAACATTGTGTTTATAAAAATAGTCCAAAGTGTTCTAGATTCTCCATACCACCATCAATTATGGTTACATTTTTATATGCTTGTTTAATTTTACCTTGGATAGCACATACTAAAATAGCCTATGATTTCTCCTTTTAGGTTTGCATTTTTCAGATAATGAACCAATGTCCTAATGTTCTATTGCTCATTTACATATTTGATAGGGAAGACATCCATTCAATTCCCTTGTCCCTTGTATTAATTTTGTTTCTATTTTTGTGATAAAGCACCATGACCAAAATCAACATGGGAAAGTATTTATTTCATCTTAGAATTTGTGGTCCTTCATGGAAGGAAGTCAGGGCAGAAACTCAAGGCAGAGACCTGGAGGTTGGACTTGAAACAGAGGCCATACAGCAATGGTGTTTACTGGCTTACACCCTATGTCTTGCTCAATCTGTTTTCTTAAAAAACTCAAGACCATCTACCCAGGGTGGCACCACCCACAGTGGGCTGAATCCTCCAACAGCTCTCATTAATACCCTTCAGATTTGACTATATGCCATTCTGATAGAGACGTTTTCTCAACTGAGATTCCATCTTCTCAGATAACATTAGTTGGCGTCTTGTTTACAAATTACTAACTAAACCTTCCATTTCCTAAACTATTATTTTCAATGTGCTAGTAATTGTAGGGTGCTTTTAAAAACTGTATTTTCAATACTGTCTATCAGATATGTTGTTTCCGAATACTTTCATTCAGTAATAGGTTGCTTTAAGACTTTGTTTCCTTTTTCACTTGCTGTGAAGCTTTTTGATTGATTTATTTGCATGCATCTAATTTTCCTCTTTGTGTTTGTGATTTTGATGAGACATTCACTAACTAGCCAAGCCCAGTATTCTATAATTTGTGGTTTTCAATCCAATATTTAATTATTTTTTGACTTTTTTTTTCCTGTCAGGTAATATAAAAGTCCAACCTCATCTTTTGAATGTAAATAAGTAATTTTTCCAGTGAAATTTTCAAAAGAGACTACCATTTTTCTCATTGTGTAGTCTTAGTACTTATATCTGAAAACACTTTAGAGGTGGGCTTTTTCCAGTCTCCTCATCATTACAAATTTGTTTTTATATCAGCATCATACTGCTTTACTTACTAGCTTTTTGGTGTATTTTGAACTCAGTTCAGTACAATGCCTGAAGTTTTATTCTTATTCAAGATTACTTTGGCTCATCTGTAACATCCTTTGACTCCTTATGAGATATAGGATTTTTTGCTTTATGCAAAAACATCACTAGGATTTTGATAAAGATTATATTAATTTTGGTGGGGGAAGTATGTTTTAGCAATGTTATTTTCTATTTACTTATCTATTTCCTGTTTTCAAAAATAGATTTTTCAAAATGTTTTCTTTCTTTCTTCCTTCCTTCCTTTCTTTCTTTCTTTCTTTCTTTCTTTCTTTCTTTCTTTCTTTCTTGTTTCTCTTTTTACATTCAGCTTTGAAATAATTTGCTAACATGACAACAGATTTGGCTTAAATCACTTTTGCACACACTCAGACCCAGAACAGACTCCTCAGCCACTATTCTACTTTGCAACACAAGGCCATTTAGTCAGAGAACACATTCTTCAAGCCAAACTTAAATAGATTAAACAAAAGTAATTTTTAATTTTTACAGAAATGTTTCTTCAAAAAATATTATCTCTCACTCCCTCATCTCCTATACTGAAGGATGTATAATGTTTTTTGCTTTTATCTCCCAAACTAAATCTGAACCATCAAAATTGATTCCAGGCAGAAAAATCCATGCAAAATTAAAATAAAAAAACAAAATTAGAAAATACACACACACACACACACACACACAAGCAACTAGTTCTCACGTCCTCACTGTCCTTTACCTTGTAGACACCTTTAATGACATCGGACATTCTATTCTTCAAAGCAAGCTCATCTGGCATTCTTGATGAACTTCCAGGTAAAGGAAGAAAATTTGTAGCAAGTAAGTCAAACATTGGTGTTGGAGCCTTTGCTTCAGTTGCTGCAGGCTGGGGTCTTGGGATCCTGTCATCTTCTCTTCCTCTTTGGCCTCTGAAGAGAGTTCTCCTGCCTCTTCCAAAGTCTTTGTTCTGTTCCATCTGTAAACTGGGAGCCTCCTTTGGAAGATAAGTTTGTTCCTGATGCCCTGTTACTGTTGGGTTATGCCGTTTTGAAAGTAAGATCCTTGAACTAGATCTGCTCAATGGTCCATCCCCTAATGACACAGAGACCTCTGTTGAGTGTTCTAAACCACTGGATGCCCTAAAACAAGGCTTCACATGAAATCTTTTTTTTTTTTTTTTTTTTTTTTTTTTTGGGAATGGTCGGCCTATCTTCTTAGCAGCACCGTTTGTTTTACAAGATCCCTGTGAACTAAAGCCATTCACAAAACTACCATTGGGAAAGTGAGCCAGTGGTGTTTCGAAGTAAGGTTCCAGGCTTGGAGACTAAGACTGAGGCACAATACCATACACTGAGTACTGCTGATGAGGTTTATATACTGGCTGCATGAAGACTGGTGAGGGACATTGGGTTGGAGTCTGAATGGGTTGACTATACATACTAGAATCCATTTTAGTAACCATTCTTAGTAAAAAATGTATTGATACCTTTTATCCTTGCCATGACTGGCTTGCCCTGAAGTTTTTTAACTTCTTCTCTTAAGTATTTAAAAGCCTGCTGTACGTGTGTGTGTCTGACTGGAAAGTGATATACCAGCTGCTGTTGTGTGCAAACTCACAGCTTATCACTTTGGGGCAGTTTTTATTTTTAAACAAGCTTTTACTTCCTCTACAGGTGTTGTCTCCAGAATCTCTCTGAGAATCACAGTACAACGCTTATGACTTGGTCTGATGTTTTCTCCCTTCTCATCAACTTGTACCATAGGGGAAGATCTCAATACTTCAAGAATTAAATCCGGACCTTTAGTCATCATTTTTTTTGCATTTCTTTCATGTTGGAAACTGTCCATATTGGGACGAACTGATCTTTATTCATTTGAGATATTAAGTAAAGGTCCTTGGATAAATTTTCTTGTGAGAAGCAGAATTGCAATTGTTTTTTTCAGACATTCTTTTAAATCTTCTGTAGAAACTGTTGAATTGCTTTCTCCAGAAACATCATATAGTTGGTAACTCAGATCTTCAGGTCCTAAGATCATTCCATCAGCTGACTTTTCGATGTCTGAGGAATTTCTTGTGGTTTCACAAGATGCAGAATGCATTACTTCATATTGCTTACACATATCTTCTGAACGCTCTGTATTAACCACAGGGTGAGATCCAGATGTGGCTGCAGTTTCATGTCAAGAGGTTTCAGTTACAGGAGTGCCACCTGGATTTCCAGAAAGAATTTCTTGCCAGACATTGCCATTAGGACTTAAACCAGTGTCTTTAGATGTCACCTGCTCAACGAAGAGCAACATGTCTGCTTCTGCTTGGCCTGATCGTTCATGCTGTTGCGACTCTGACTGACTCACAGGCCCGGGGTCCAATCAGTAGGATAAGGAGGCTTTCTTTTTAGACAATTTGCTGTTAATTTTTTAAAAGGAAAATTAATTCACATGTTCATTTGTGTATTGCAATTTTTTCTGACCTTTGAAATTCACTGTAAGATCATTCTGTGGAATCTCTGGGTTTCTCTATATAACATTTCACCTGAAAACAGATTACTTTGTTTCTAGTATCATTGATTTGGGCATTTTTTTCTTGCTCTGGTGAGGACCTCAGGTGATGTATGGGGCAGAAGTAGTGAGGATATAAAGTAGTATAACAGTGTTATATAAGGTGCTATCCTAATTGTATAAGATTGCTTTCAGATTTCATCATCAACTAGGGTAATAATCCTAAGCAGGTATTATTAGGTAAGATGTAGAGAGAATATATTGTGTCTTGTATGCATGCATCATCTGTTAATTAAAAAGCCTATGGCCTATGGCTTAGGCAGGAAATAGAAGGTGGAACGTCAGGGAGAAGAAAGGATTCTGGAATCGAGCCAGGCAAGAGAGCTGTCCAGGAAGATGTGAAGAGACAGACACATGGCATATGAACACAGGGAACCAGCCACATGGCAGAATATAGGTTAAAATAAATGGGTTATCTAAATTTTGTTCTAGTCAGAGAAGAGCCTAGCTATATGACCAATTTGTATTTGTAAATATATTTTGAGTCTGAGACTTATTTCTGGGAGGCAAAACTGACTTAACTTCTACAGTAAGATCCCCCTGTATTTTTTTGATTTTTTAGTATTTAGGATATAAGAGTGCTGGGTTTCATAGAATGCTTTTCCTGTATCCAGTGAAACATGCTTTTCACTTCCCATTTGATTTATATGACTCATTACATTAATTAGATTGATGCACTTTCTTCCCAGGGTACCAAACTAAGTCATGGTGTGCTTTCCTTTTCTAGGCCCCTTTGGATTTGATGGGTGAGAGTTTTATTGAAGGCATTTGCATCTACATTCATTAGTGATTTTAGCTTATAATTTTCTTTTTCGAGTGTCTCCACCACTAGGGCACACATAACGTCTCTTCTGAGCAGCAAGTAATACATTATGAATAATAACTTTTGAACATGTTGGAACCTGTTAATTCAAACACACACACACACACACACACACACTCGTGTGTGTGCATCCCTTGTAGTAACTAGAAATTAAGTAGTAAAATAGATCTTGTCTCTTGGAGCTCTATTTCTATCAAGAAGAAAAGCGTCCATGTGTACTAAAAAGGGTTTATTTTATTTTACAGTTAACATCTTTGAGGGAATGTAAACTAGGAATTCATAGTAGAAATTGAAGCTTAATGGCTTCATTCCCCCAGCAGCAAGCATCTCTCTCTCTCTCTGTTTTAATAGAAGAAAGTTCTGCTTGCCCAGGAGTGGTGCTTTTATCAGTCAAAAAAAAAAAAAGGCCTCACAGATTTGCTTACAGACCAGTGTAATGAAACCAGTTCTCATTTGAGTTTCTCCCTGGGTATGTTGAGATTTGTATTAAGTTGATAAAAAAAAACTATGGCGACCCAGATTCATAAGAACACTCACAAGGCTTGTAATTTCACCAAAACAACTATAGAATCCTTCTACATACTGCTCTATAACAACTCAAAGCCTACAGCCTAAGGGTAGATTTTCTGTTGTTCACTGACAGTACTGAGGACTTTGGAGGATTATCTCATTTGCTGCAACAGCACCAGACACAAATAATACAGTGTCCATGCAGTCAATGTATGAAGTCCCTTACCTCATTTACATCTCCCTGTTTTTATCTTCATCCCTGGTATTATCTACTAGTTATTGTCCACATGGAATTTAATGTTAACTTTCTATCAACTTCAGTTTGATAGATTGTCTTAGTTACTATTAATTCCAGAGAATTAATTTTTTTTAGAAGATATGGAATCACATTAATTAGTGAAATATTTTTTCATGGAATATTTGGTAAAACTATCTTGTAATATATTTTAATACTATTTAATGATTTTTATGCTTGACATTCCATGCTAATGAAATCTTGAAATTTTTTGCATAATATCCTTATTTCCTTGGACATACTTGGGATTCCTCACTTTCCATTATCTTGTCCATCATCCAAGAGAGCAAATTACATTGATTCATTTTACAATGTGTGCTTTTAATAAATAAATAAATAAAATATTCTGAAAATGCAAACGTGTATTTGAAAATAAATATATGCTAAAAATATAAAATGTTTATAACTTTTAATCTGAAAATTATTAGTAAGTTATAAACAATTAAATTAGATGAAAGAATTCAAAAGAAAAATTTGCTTTATATTTGTTTCAAGAATAGCCACTTACGTAGCCAACAAATTTGCTTTCCTGATTGAGGCTATTATACTATTCTTCTTTCTGTCTATACCACTTTTTCTTTCCCAATTCTTGAACTAGTTTGCTCTCCACCTATGATCACCACATGTACCTTTAACTGACAATGTTATTATGCCATGTTAGAGTGTACGTTTACCATTAGATCTATGCTAATGTACTTAATGTTTAACTATGAGCATAACAAGTGTATATCTTCTATTCCTGACCAGGTAAAGATAGGTATTTTCACTTAGAAGATTTGGACAAGACAGGGGTGAAGGAGCAAATGTAGCTGGAAAGAAGACAAGGTAGTAATCTAGACTTAGAAGCAAGGAAATAAATGTGGGGTACATAACTGACTCCCCTATGTTTTTGTGATTGGACACCTCTGGATCCAAAGAGGGAGAATTCTCAATTAGTTGCAGAGCCCAGAATTATCACATTTATATTAATCTGCAGCAGACAGATACAGTGGCAACTGCTATGGATAAATTAAGCCTGCAGCAACTCTGCATCTATTGTAGGAAGGACAATGCAGTGGTTTCTGATTAGACTTCATTCCCTTTCCAGAACATTTGAGGTTATCCTCTGTCTCCATAGTAACATGTGTATAAAACATAAGCTTGCAACACTATCACATATGTGTATATAGTCTAAAGAAAATAATTCAGGGTTGTAATATAAGTAATGATTTTGTAAAACTTATTCTTTGTTGCATTTTACTAGCACACATTAATTAAAAATGATATTATTTATATACTAGCGTAAGTGAAATAACTATTGTGATATTTTCACACATGAATATAAAATATTTTGATCACATTTATTTCCCATTACTCTCTCTATGTCCTCTCCTGACCACAGATCCTTTCCTTTTCTATACTATGTTTCTAAAAAGATTGTTTGGCCAATACAATAAATTTATTCGGGTTATACACAGAAGCATGAACAACTTACATATCTACATATACATATATACTGATGACAATCTTTCTTCCTTTTTAATAAACTATTATTTGTTTTAAAACCTAATTCACAGAGACATATTGGCTTAGTCAGCCTCTCTCCTCCCTGACAGTGATCAATGCTGCTGTGAGTTCAAAAGTGAAATTGCCATATCATGCCCAGAAGACAATGTTAGGCAACACTACCCTTTCTTCTGACTTTTATATTCTTTCTTGCCCCTCTTTTGCAATGTTCCCCAGACTTTGGTTTGAGTGATTGTAGATATAGTACTTAATATACCTCCAATTAGTACTAAGAACTCAATAGTCACTTATTCTCATGACTTTGATAGGTATTAGTCTCTGCAGTAACATTTTCACAATGAAAAACAAAAGCATGTTTGAGTGAAGTTGATTAATCTGTGGACAAAGTCATAATTGTTTAAAAGACATGTTGAACAAATCATGGGCATTTATAAAAGCCAACAACAATAGGCTCAGTGCTAGAATCTATGAATTCCTCAACAACAGTCTTTGACTAAGTTTAAAAGACCGGACATGGATTATCACTCACGGAGTGAGCCTCAAATGTATTCAGATGTGCCCAATTACTTATATAGTACACTTGTTAATTTTCAACAGTGGGTACATATTACCTGATTGTTCAGCTGTGTCATACTGGGGCAGAGGCTCACTACATATATCACAGGCAGCAGAATATCAATCCACATGAGGCAAGATAAAAATCCAGTCCAACATGACTCTGTATATAGTGCTGGTTTAAATTTCAAGATTCTGAAACCAGGCAGTTTATTTTGGGCATATTTTAGTATAGTACAATTTGAAAAAAAGTTTTCTGGTGTAACACAATCCCTTGTGCACAATAAACCTAAGGCATGATTATACTGATGTCTTTTCAAAGTACATGTCCTCTTCCACAAAGATGGGTTCTATAGATAGACTACATGTGTTATCTTAATGTCCTAGGGGAGTATCTGGTGAGGTGTTGGTCATACAGATGTCATACAGAAAGTGCAGAAGTCACCCAGGCTATTACCTACCTCTAGACCTGTTTGGAAGAGTCCAAGGAAAGGGTAAAGCATGGCCTGGCTATTACCTGTATTGATTTCCAGCTTTCTATGCAGAAAGCATGCTATCCATCTCTTTACTTAAACAGATAACCTTGCATGCTTAACATTCCTGGGTTGCTTAGTGCTTGTCTGTGACTTCAAGGACTTTCTGGCCCCTACAGTTACATGGTCCACAGCTGAGTAAGACTGCTGGTAACTGTTGCCCCTTACTAGTTTGCATAGTGCTTCTGACCTACATCTTTATGTCCTGGGACCAGATTGTGCAGTCTCTTTAACTATAGAGTTCTAATGTCTAGATCTGAAGGCAGGAAACAGCAGTACCTCAGGAGATTCTCTGACTGACAATTCATAGGCATACCATGGCACTATGATTTTCACTTAACACCCTCTGAATTATGGGATCAATCTGCTCACGCATGTAGGAGACTGCCAATCAAACTCTTATTTTTAATTTCAACCACTTTTAAAAATAGAACAATGTGTCTATATGCCATGTGTCTATCTGCATAAAGTAGCAACATTTCTGCCTTTTGAGTCAAAAACATTTATTGAGTTTTTCCGAATCCATTATTATAAGCATAGTTAGTAGGCCTGCTTATGGCTGTGAGAAGTAGTAATTCTTTTCTATCCTTGATATGTATTAAAACAGTATATATAGAAATAGAAGATTTTAATCTTTTGAGATTGACGTGGGTAAAATGAATTATAATTTCTCCCCATAGAGAAAATTTTTTCTACTGCAACCTGAGTCCTTATGCCACTTGTAAATATGTTTATCTAATGAATTATATATCTGGAGACATAGGTCTAGAGATCTGACTCAACAGGTAATAATATTTGACATTCTTACAGAGGATGCAGGTTCAAATCCCAGTTCTAATATGGCACATCAAAACCATTAACAAACCACCTTCAGGATAACTGACATCATCTTCTGACCTCTGTGATCACTATGCACACATACATTGTACAAGTATATATGCTGATAAAAACTCATACAGATGAAATGAAACAAATATTCCTAAAAATAATTATTGGGGTGTGGTATAAACACTATATAATACCATGGGTTTGAGGTTGGAGAATCTTTAATTATATTATTTATTAACAGATTATATTACACTGAAATTTTTCCATCCTGCTTCAACTGTATGCTTTGGTTCTATGCATTGGATTTTTGATACATTTTTTTTTTACAATTTTTAATATCTACTGATATAATTTTCATTCTCCTTATACTTTGTTTCAGAGAGTCTCAAAATAGTGTGAAAATTTTTTATGTTTTAAAAAGTATTGAATTTAGATAGGGAAGCATCCGGGAGGATAAAGAATATGCTCAAAATATAATGTATGAAATTCTCAATAATAACTAAAGAATGTGAGGAGTGAGAAGGGATGAGGACAGGGTATAGATTTGGGAGAAGTTGAAAGGACATGTGGGGATTGAATAACATCAAAGTAAGTTGTATAAATAACATCAAAGTAAGTAACTTGGCAGCAGATGGAGAAGTTGCTGTCCATCGAGCATTCTGAGGTTTCTTGGTAGCCTTGTGACCTTGCCCAACACAAGAAACTATTGGAATAATTATAAACTATTTAATATTTCCTAAACTTCTGATTACTTTCCTTATATTCTGTTTGCCTTTAACCACTTTCACTTTATTTTAAGGTTTGTATCAACAAGAAAATATCATCCTGAGTGAGGTAATCCAGAACACAAAGGATATGCATGGAATGATAAGTGAATATAAGCCAAAAAGTACATAAAACCTAGGATATAACCCACAGGCCATAAGAAGTGTAACAAGCAGAAAGGCCTAAGAGAGGATACTTCAATCTCACTTAGAAGGGGGAAGAAAATACTCTTGGGAGGCAGAGGGAGAGAGGGTCCAGAGTGAGAGAGGGGAGGGTGAATGGATAAGCGGAACAGGGTCAGGTATGGCTTGGGGGAGGATGGGTGCTGTACAGGAGAGAATCCCAGAGGGCCAGAAGAATGGATGGAAATATGCAGCCTTCAGGTAGGTAATGGGAACCAGAGAACTGCAAGGTGAGAGACTCTTAGGACTCAATGGGGGTAACCTTAGCCAAAATGCCCAACAACGGGGAGAGGGAACCTGAAGAGTCCACCTCAAGTAGATAGACAGGGCCTCAATGGAAGGATGGGACTACTAATTCACAGTCAAAATTTCTGACCATTTCTGTTTCTGTCTAAAAGAACTGCAGGGACAAGAATGGAAAAGAGACTAGTGATAGGAACCTAGCACGGCTGTCCTCTGAAAGGTTCTACCCAACAGCTGACTGAGACAGACTCAGATACTTACACCCAATGATTGGACTGAAGTCTGGGACCACCATGGTTGAATTAGGGGGAGGATTGAAGAAGCTGAAGGAGAGGGGGACCCCACAGGAAGACCAGCATTCTCAACTAACCCAGACCCCAGAGAGCTCCCAGAGACTGATACACCAACCAGGGAGCATACAAGGGCTAGACCAAGGCCCCTGGCACGTTCATAGCAGAGGATTCATAGCCTGCTCCAGCCTCAGTGGGCGAATATGTACCTAATTCTTGAGACCCTTGAAGCTCCAGGGAACAGGGAGGCCTGTTGGTGGTAGGGGGCACCCTCTCAGAGGCAATGGGAAAGAAGAGTGGGATGAGGAACTGTAGGATGAGGAACTGTGGGATGAGGAACTGTGGGAGGGAGGGTAGGGGAGGGGCAGCAGAAATGTAAGTAAATAAAATAATTTTTAAAAAGAAGGCCATCTATCTTATTAGTCTTAAAATATAAAATAATGATCCATAATGCTAAAATAACCAAAGAGTATCTTAATACATTTAGCATATAAAATATGTTTGATATATTTACCATAATAAAAATTTAACTAATAGTATATTAAAATATATATGTATGGTCAATTTAAATAATAATTTGACTGTAATTTCTAAGTTTAAAACATGTTTCATTCAGAACTCCAGAAACTCACTTTATACTTTTTTAGTATTGAGACTGGCAAATTTATGGCCGATCTTAACACCTTTTCTTCGCAGAATACGTGATCTTGGTCTCTGAAACCTCTTCAAATTGCTATAGTTTCATTCAAAAGCATTACTAGGATGCACTTGAGTTCATCTCTTCTTCTCATTACCTTATGTAGCAATTAATGGGCCCTCATGCTCTGGAAAATCCAGGCAATCTCATCCATGAAGAAAGAAAGTTTGGTAATACAAGTTCTTTTGGGGTATGGTGTTTCATCTGCAAGTCTGCTGCTGCTGACTGTCTAATTACTTCTCAAACTACTTTCATTACCACAAAGGTAAGGGTCTTTACAATCTGTTTAATTGTCTTCTGTCAGAAATTATTTGCTCTAGATCATTCAGAGAATCACAAATATTTACAGTATCCAAGTGAACTCTTTGGCTAATTTTTCTTTACTTTTAGTGTAATTTGTGAAAGAAAGTAATTAGGATAATAAGCTAAAACATGAACTTGCTTGCAGTACAACTTAAAAATTATTAAGGGTGCAAAACCTTTACTAATAATTCATAATTCTGAATACAATATAAGATGACTGTCTTAGTCAGGGTTTCTATTCCTGCACAAACATCATGACCAAGAAGCAGCTTGGGGAGGAAAGGGTTTATTGAGCTTACACTTCCATGCTGCTGCTCATCACGAGAGGAAATCAGGACTGGAACTCAAGAGGTCAGGGATCAGGAGCTGATGCAGAGACCATAGAGGAATGCTGCTTACTGGCTTGCTTGCTTCCCCTGGCTTGCTCAGCTGGCTTTCTTATAGAACCCAAGACTACCAGTCCACAGATGGTGCCACCCTCAAGGGGACCTCCCTCCTTGATCACTAATTGAGACAATGCCTTACACCTGGATCTCATGGAGACATTTTCTCAACTGAAGCTCCTTTCTCTGTGATAACTCCAGCTTGTGTCTAGTTGACACACAAAACTAGCCAGTACAATTGATCCCTTGTCAACTTGACACACAAACACATCACCATTAAGCCTTGATCCTTACTTCCTTATTCATCCCCAAGGTCTAAATAACTTTAAAAGTCCCACAGTCTTTGCAAATTCTTACATATTAACATTTCAGACCTTTTAAAACATCCAATCTCTTAAAATTCAAAGTCTTTTAAAAATTCAAAGTCTCTTAACTGTGGGCTCCATTAAAATACCTTCTTCCTTCAGGAGGGAAAATGTATCAGGGCAAAGTCACACTCAAAAGTAAAATCAAACTCCAACCATCCAATGTCTGGGATCCACTCACGATCTTCTGGATTGCTCCAACGGATTGAGTCACTTCTCCAGCTCTGCTCTTTGTAGCATACACCTTGTCTCCTAGGCTCCAGATGCCTGTACTCCACTGTTGCTGCTGTTCTTGGTGGTCATCTCACTGTACTGGCATCTCCAAAACACTGCTGTCGTCCACTGCAACTAAGTTTACTAACAGCCTCTCATAGGCTCTCTTCATAGTGCCAAGCTCATTTGCATGACCCCTTCAGTCCTGGGCTGTCAACTGCAACTGAGGCTGCACCTTCACCAATGGCCTTTCACGGCCTCTCACAGTGCCCAGGCCTCAGCTGCTCTTCATGACGCCTTCATGCTTTCAAAACCAGTTCTACCTGGGTGACCTTTACACATTACCAAGTCCAGCCACAGCACAAGGTACAACCCTGGCTATCTCTGGAATGCAGCCTTTGTGCTCTCAGAAAACACTTCTCAGGAGATGTCACCTCAGTGATGCTGGTCTCTTCCCAATCACCGCCAATTACCCAGCTCCAGCTAACCAGCATCAATAGTCCCAGCAAGGCAATGGTTTTGCTTTAGTAGTTCTGGTATCTTGTTAATCACAGCTGATCCTTCAGCCACAGCTAACCAAAACCACAGAATCTTCACAGTCAAAATAGCAACTGCCCTGATAAGTCTTTAGTCATCCCTCTGAAATTTCACAAGCCAGGCCTCCATCTTCTGCACTGTTCTCAACATTATCTTCCAAGCTGCTGCAGAACACTCCGCAGAGTTCTTAACATCCCAATGGCTCTTTAGCTCAAAGTTCCAAAGTCCTTCCTCAGTCCTCCCCAAAACATGGTCAGGTTGTCACAGGAATACCCCACTTCGCTTGCACCAGTTTGTCTTAGTCAGGGTTTCTATTCCTGCACAAACATCATGACCAAGATGCAAGTTGGGGAGGAAAGGGTTTGTTGAGCTTATACTTCCACACTGCTGTTCATCACCAAAGGAAGTCAGGACTGGAACTCAAGCAGGTCAGGGATCAGGAGCTGATGCAGAGGCCATGGAGGAATGCTGCTTACTGGCTTGCTTCTCCTGGCTTGCTCAGCCTGCTTTCTTATAGAATCAAAAACTACCAGCCCGCAGATGGTGCCACCCTCAAGCTCCCCCCAACCCCCTTAATCACTAATTAAGAAAATCCCTTACACCTGGATCTCATGGAGACATTTTCTCAACTGAAACTCCTTTCTCTGTGATAACTCCAGCTTGTGTCAAGTTGACACACAAAACTAGCCAGTACAATGACTTTATTAAATTTCCTCAATAATGCTATATGTGAAGACATATAGTTTGCTTAATAATATCCACTATTACTCTTTAAATTTCTTATACTTAAAATAAGCACCAATTTTAAGGAGACTTTAGGATAAAATGAACTAAATTTATGTCTTTATTATCAGTTTGGATAACTACAGAGAGAATGACATTTGTTGTTGATCTAATAATTGGTAAAGCCAAGCAAGATGTGTCATCCTTACATTTTTAATTTTACAGTCACTATTAAGTAGAAGTCAACAATCATTTAAAGTGACAACCTTGAAGTTCTTACACACATATTTTTAATTGTGTTTATTCATCACCCATCACAGTCTAAGGAAATTATTTTTCCAAGATTGCTCTGTTTTGTAAAACGAGAATCAATAAATTGTGTGATTCCTTGGAAAACTATGAAAGAAGACCTCATCACTGCCTTGACTGAAAGATGGGCGTGTAGGGCTTGTTTATTAGGAAGTCACTACTATGCTTTTCCGATTGTTACATAGCTGCTAATACGGTCTTCCTTAAAAAGAAAGACATTCAAGACTTCTATTAAAAATCTTGTTGTGCCAGGCACTTTAATCAAATGAGCATTAGAAATAGATGCTGCAGAGCTTTTGTAACTTGCTCGTAGTTTGTCATTATATTGAAAAGGACAGTTTTACAGGGAGGCATGTATGAGGTGCTGTTTTCAAATAAACGTAGAGTTATTTTTAATGTGTGACTTTGAAATTCTCTGCCAAGTATTATGATCTTCAAAGTCCAACTCTAGGGATTAAAACAAGTTTTTCTTCTTTCATATGAACTAGGCACAAAGACAGGTTTCTATCAAACAATCATGTGGTGCTTGTTACTTTAAGACATCCCAATGACATTCATACTTTTAATTTTTAAGTAAAGCATGGAAAATCTCCATAATTTTTAACATTAAAACAAAATTTGTTCAAGTATGGGTTCTTAGGTTGTCAACTTATTATCTACCTAAATTAGACAAGGAAGGAGCTAAAATTAGTAACCTTTCTTAGCTAACATAAAATGCAAACTATCTCTTTCTAATATTTTTACAATATTTTTTCCCTGAATCAGTAAATTCTGTGTCAGAATATGATTAGTTGTGTCTTGATCCTGGCATGCTGGATACACCTGTAATTTCAGTATTGGGATGGTAGAGGCAGAGCACTCAGTAGTTTTAGTATAACCTGGGCTGCCATGAGACCCTGTCTCAAAATTCAAGACAAAAGAAGAAAAATAACAGAGAAGAGCAAATGTCTTCTGGGAAGCTCTAGAATATGTGTTTGTCTTGTTGAATAAAATTAATCCTCAAAGGTTTGCTTGAATTCATTTTTGTTCCAAGACTGCTGATTGCTCTGAGAACATGAGGGAGGGGGGGTGAGAGTATACAACCATTTCAGCTGTGATTGCTGTTGTATAGGAAGGAGTGAAGGAAGACAGAGGAGTCTCCCATGTTCAACTGCACTTATTCCACTAGCCTTTGAATTCTAGTAAGTGAATTCTATTATCATATCCTACTAGATTCATAATTCTATTATCATACATATATATTTATATGACATTTTTAGATATAGCACAAAACATTTGTGTAGAAAATAAGTTTGAGTGGATCATTAGTTTTTATTTTTTTTTCATTCTTTTGTCATTTAGATGTGAGTCTTATCCTCCTAAAATACTTTCTAAATAAAGTACATGTGACTTGTCTCGTTCTCTGCATGCCTCTTTCTGAGCCGGGTAGAAGCTTGCTTATAATCAAACATGATGCTTTATGTCAGTAAATGTTCAAAACACACTTCAAAAGATGCATTATGTTTGCACTGAGTGTTTTCTATTTCAGCTTGGTTGAGAATCTTTATTGTGTTATTCAGAGCTTCCTATTTTGTAATTACCACCCTAACACACACACCAGTTTCCTATCAGTAACTTCGAGAGATGTGTTAATGTCTCCCAACATGACTGATAACAGGGAAAATGAAAATATTCAAACAACAAAACCGCTTGGATAAGGGATGGTAAGAGGTGCTAGTTTCACAGCCATGGTAAACGGAAGAAAAGGAACAGCAATGAAGATTATTTATCCCTGTGAACCATCAACATATAGAAGTTATACTCCTCTGTGTCCAGTCAAAACAACCAAGGCCACTGCTGAGATCTTGTGAAAGCACAAAGTGGTGCTAATGGAGAGTAAGCCTTGGCTACCTAAAAATGAATTAGTGTTAGGGTAATGTGAGCTCGTAATTCAAGTTATCGCAACTATTAATTTTAGAATATACATCTGTGCTTAGGACACTTTCAAACCCATGGCTTAAGCCTCCACACATCTGCTAGAGTAATGTTTCATTCACAACTGGCAGCTCTTGGGCCTGTGACGCTTGATTTTCTATCATGTTTTCTTGTGTGTTTTAGAACTTGCCCTCTTTGATGGGTTCCTAACACTGCATACTTAAAAATTTAGGAGGAACGTGAGATCCGAGATGACACTGCCTTCTTGAAAGGCATCATTCTTCTATCACTGCCAGATGAATTGGAGGAGTTAATATATCCAGAACATTGATGATTAAATCATACAAAGCTGGCATTTGCACCCAGTGAGAGCAAGCCCATTTCCAATTCATGATTTTCGGAGAACAAAACCTTTTATGTTTCCTTCTCAAAGGCTATTATTTTTTGGGGGGGAGGGGGGGAGTGTTCAAAACAGGGCTTCTCTGTGTTGTGCTGGCTGTCCTGGAACTCCCTCTGTAGAGAAGGCTGTTTGTTTTTTAGCTTTTCCTTTTCTTGTACGCTGAGCACTGTTTGCACCTCTCCTGCCATACATCATTGTAGAGTGCTTCAATTAGTGGCTTATACAATCGGCCAGCCTTTATAGCTTCGCATAGTCCTGGAAGGATATGGACTCAAAAGGGCAGAGTTAAGCATGACATCATCCCTTCCTCACTGCTAGTGTTGTAGGTGTGCATGGTCCCAGTGGTTATTGAACAGTTCTGATCATTATCAGTTTTCTTCAACATGATTGTTATTGCAATGTAACATCATTTATATTTCTAGTTCAACTTATTGTCATAAACCAACATTCCTATGACTATTTTCTCATAAACTGTTTCTTTGTATACTATTATTTTTCATTAAGTTGGTGCTAAGTGGTTTTGATAAGGGTATCACTTAGCTAGTATACCCTTTCTATGCATCGTATCTCTATATAATGATGTTGATTGCCCCATTGTGGGTGATATAACTTAGCTAAAATAGTGCCTTCCAGGATTGTTCAACAGTAAATTTTACTTCTTTTTAGATTTGGATGTAATATGCTGGTACAAATACATTGAGACATGAAAGAACTGTGTTTCTTCTCAGATTACATTCTAATTAGAATTCATACTCACCTTTGATATGGCTTTTAAAAATTATTGTAACATTAATAGTTATTATTTTTCTTTTTTCTGTACTTATTAAAGCTTTTATGTATCTTTGTTTAAGATTCATTGTTAATATTTTTAAATTGTGAGCAAATTTAAGTATGTTGTGAGTATGTATGAGTGTGTGTGTGTATATGTGTGTGTGTGCATGCAAGCGTGTGTATTTGTGAGTGTGTGTGTATATATATAAATGCATGTGCCTGAAGCCAGCGTCAGATGCCCTGGAGCTAGAGTTAAAGGCAATTGTGAACCAATTAATACAGGATCTAAGCGTTGAATCTGGGTCCTTTGCAAGAGCAGTATTCAATATTATCTGCTGCTCCATCTCTCCAGTTCCTCCTATACCTTATTTATTTTTAATGCTTTATTCACATCAGTGTAGAACTGCATTTATTTTACTGAGTTATGATTCTAAACTGCCGTTATTTATATTATTATCCAAATTGTCACCTTTATCGCCTTCTGTGTTCTCATGCTGTCACTATCCTTACTGTTTTGTTATCCACACGTGCATATGCTCATTATATAATCTTTTCTACTTATGATTTTGTGCTTTAATTTATTACTCCTTTTATATGCTGAGAGAACTTGATCTCCCCATGTAGCTTTTATTGACATGAGTCATGCGATCCTCCTGCCTCAGCCTGTAGATCATCAGCATTTCTGGCTTACACCACCTCTTTCAGCCATCCTTGCTGTTTTTTCTTTCCTCTTCCATTTTATAACATCCTTTCTGAATTTGGCTTTATCTGAGTCACCATTGTAATCCAGTTTTATATTTCAACTTCTTTTCATTAGTTATTATGAATATCAGGTTGCTGTTTCTTCTCCTCATTGGCTAATTTTCCATTATGATTGTTTGTTATATGATCTACTTTTTCTTTCTTGGTCATTATTGTTTTCTCTTTTAGGTTATCTCTATATAAGTTAGTACATGTTCTGTTTCTATCGCCTCTAGTAACTAGTTGAGTTTAATGGATAGTAAGTATCTGTTACTCAACTACGTTCACACACCTGTAGATTAAATCTGTAGTTATCCCTCTAAGCTGGGCTGGATGCTTATCACCAGAGAAGACGGATGTATGTGAGAGAGGAGCAAAAAGACAAAATGATCTTGAGGTCTAAGTATAAAACAGAGGAGGAGGGCAACCCTATAGGAAGACCAGCAGTCGCAACTAACCTGGACCCCTGAGATCTCTCAGACACTGAGCTAGCAACCAAGCAGCATACACCAGCTAATATGAGGCCCTCAACACAGATACAGCCAAGGACTGTGTGGTCTGGACTCAGTCAGAGAAGAAGTACCTAACCCTCAGAGACTTGAGCCCCCAGGGAATGGGGAGTCCTGGTGGGAAAGGAACATCCTCTAGGAGATCTGGGGAGGAGGTATGGGATGTGGAACAATCAGAGGGTAGACCTGTAGGGTGATAAAGTCTGGACTGTAAAAAAAAAAGATTAAAGAATATATATTTTTTTAAATGAGGATATAAAAAAAAGAGAACAGAATTATGATAATTTCTACCTAATTTACTTAGCCAAATGAAGTTCATATGACTTTCTGTCAAGCCTGAAGGCATGTTCTGAACCTTGGAGTTTTGCTGTATATTTTATGTAGCAATGTCTGGAACCACACAATTTAAATTATTAAGTTAATGATGCAATAAGGATTGCTTTCAAAGGTGAGTCCAGTGGCAAAATGCATGCATTACTTACCTGCCACTGGCCTTTGTCAAAATAAACATTCATAAGGTACTACATGGCTATGATTTGCCTCCTTGCTCTTACCATACCACTATTTACCCCAAGAACAAGGATATCAGCAACTTTACTGTGAAATATTTTATTTCATGTCTCTCTCACTTCTACAACTAAGACTAGGAGTTGACTGGCCTAATATAGTAGAATAAAGTTCACAACAGGTAAGTCTTCACTACAATTGACACTTAATTCTGACACATACCTGTGAGATGTAGCACGATATGTTTCATTCTTTGAAACGTTTCACATACATGTCCTACTAACACATACATTATATAATGGAACCAGGAGAATTAATGTGTCAATTACTTCCATTATTTCCCTGCAGTAGAAGCATGAAGGTTCCTCTTTTCATCGTTGTATCAGAAGCATGCAATTCTTTTTTCCATAAGTCTATCTGGAAATGTGTAAATCCTTAACATTAGCCAATTCCATCGAACATGTAATCAATCCCAGAGTTTCCTTTTCTCTACTGGTAACTTTGTACTTGTTGACCTTTCTCTGACTATCAACTGTTGCTTCTTCTATTTTCTGGTAGCTTCAATTCTATTTTCAACCTCTGTGAGATCAAACTTATTTTTTTTAAAAAAAATTATTTATTTATTTATTTATTTATTTATTTATTTATTTACACTCCAGATTTTATTCCCCTCCTGGTTCACACTCCGACTCTTCCATATCCCATACCTCTACTCCAGTCCCTGTCTCCATGAGGATGTACCTACCCCCACCCACCACCCACCACCCACCACCTCACCAGACCTCTAAACTCCCTGGGGCCTCCAGTCTCTTGAGGGTTAGGTGCATCTTCTCTGATTAAACCCATACCCTGCGGTATTCTGCTGTTTATGTGTTGGGGGCCTCATGCCATCTGGTGTATGCAGCCTGTTTGGTGGCCCAGTGTTTGAAAGATTTTCCCTAATTCAATCACAGTGGTCAGCAGTTTCGGTCCATTGGTTGGGTGGAGAAATCTGTATCTGACTCTTTCAGCTGCTTGTTGGGTTGTTAGCAGGGCAGTCATGATAGGTCCCTTTTTGTGATCGCTCCATAGTCTCAGAAATAATGTCAGGCCTTGGGGCCTCCTCTTGAGCTAGATCCCACTCTGGGCCTGTTACTGGACCTTCTTTTCCTGATTCCTCTCCATTTCCATCCCTGCAGTTCTTTCAGACAGGAACAATTATGGGTGAGAGTTTTGAGTATAGGATGGCAAGCCCATCCCTCACTTGATGCCCTGTCTTTCTGCTGGAGGTAGGCTCTACAAATTCCCTCTCACCATTGTAGGGCATTTCATCTATGGTCCTTCCCTTTGAGTTGGGAGTCTCTTACATCCCAGGTCTCTAGTACATTCTGGAGGGTCCCCCCTCCCCAACCTCCTACCTCTCAAGGTTGGCTGTTTCCATTCTTTCTGCTAGCCCTCAGGGCTTCAGTCCTTTTCTTCCACCCAATACCAGATCATGTTCCCCTCTTCCCCCAACACCCTTGCACTTTTCCTTCCAGGTCTCTCCCTCCCCTTTCCTTGTGGTTGCTTCCTTCTCCCTCCCAAGTGGGACTGAGGTGTCCTCACTTGGGCCCTTCAGCGTGTTGACCTTTTTGAGTTCTATGGACTGTATCTTGGGTATTCTGCACTATTGTTGGCTAACACCCACTTATTTGTGAGTACATACCATGCATGACCTTTTGGAGTTGTGTTACCTCACTCTATTTTCTAGTTCCTGAAATAAAACTTATAATTTCTAGGTTCTGCAAATGAGTATTTTCACATAATATTGGTCTTTCCATGCCTGAATTCTGTAGTGGGTGTATACATGTGAAAGAGTTTTCAACTTTTTCCAGTTTTACATTTGTTCACAAATATTTCAAGATGTAGAATTAGAAGTTCAAGAATATCTGGTTGCCGGGCAGTGGTGGCACATGCCTTTAATCCCAGCACTCTGGAGGCAGAGGCAGGTGGATTTCTGAGTTCCAGGCCAGCCTGGTCTACAGAGTGAGTTCCAGGACAGCCAGGTCTACACAGAGACATCCTGTCTCGAAAAACATCTTAAAAAAAAGAAGAAGAAGAAGAAGAAGAAGATCTGAAAATATCTGGTAATCTAATTTTATGTTTACTACTTGCTCTTGGAATTTGAAGCAAGCCCACATACAAACTGATAAAGAAAAAACTAAGCTCACAATCTTTTATATTTAATAGATTCATTGAGTTAAATAAAATACAACAATAATATAAGGGAAATAAGAATAGCAGATGTAGTATATAATACATCTGCTATGCTTGCAATAGGAGACAGAGGCAGACTTACTGCCTCAAGTTCAAAGTCAGCCTGTGTCACAACATTGTTCAGGAATGGAGTTTGTGGGAAGAATTCCTAGTACTGGTGAGAACTCTACAAGGAAACAAGGCAAGAGTCTTGTGACCTCAGATTCTTCAAAACATAAAAATGTTCTTGGAACATGTTTCTGTGATCATCCCAGATGTAATGAATGAGGAGTGAGTTAACTTCAGATTACTTATTATTGCTTACAGTTATTATCCAATATGCCTTGATGAAAAACCATGATTTGGCTTCATGTATCCTGTCCTTGTGATTGTGTACATCTTGAACTCGTGAGAACTGTACTCATGTTTCTCTTAACTCTCAGATCATAAATTGATGCACTGAATAAAGCTGGCTATTGTATGAGACTCATTTATTGGCACCTTTCTTTCAAGTTCTGCCCCCTCTAGAGTGGTGACAAACACGGTTTGCATAATGATCTGTAGAACCGTCAGGGCTACACAGTAAGGCCTTATTGGAAAAAACCCTAAATAGTAATAATTAATAATAATATTAATAATAATATGATTACTGGTAACAAAACCAAGAAAAATTAAATGAATCTAAGTGAAGATAAGGACCAGAAAAATTGTGGTAAATATTATCTGGCAA
The DNA here is from genome assembly GCA_019843965.1 of Rhynchomys soricoides. NCBI lineage: Eukaryota > Metazoa > Chordata > Mammalia > Rodentia > Muridae > Rhynchomys > Rhynchomys soricoides. Next base: position 6,387,896 of record JADRCH010000046.1, read on the forward strand.
ATTCTACAAAACACTTATTGAAGAATTTAGTTTTTCTATAGTTGAAAATTGTTAACAGGTATGCCGCCTAATTCACTGTTTCAGATTGTATTTTTTTCTAATACTGAACCCATAAAACCTTATCGCAAAATATTATAGGAATGTACCTTATAAATGCAGGTGAAAACACAACATGATTTACAAGTGAGCTGGATTAATCATTAAATTAAAATGATCAAATAATTGAACCTTTAAGGAGTAATTCAAAATTATAAAATCAGTTAATTTCATTGATTACAATGTGATTATACAATGATGAGAAATCTCATACAAGTGCTTTAATTGAATCCCTTATTCAGAAGGTTGGAGTAGAAGGAATTTCAAATTTTTTCAAAGTCAGCCTGGGCAACATAAAGAGATTCAGGACAGTCTAAACTGCAGTGTAAATTTGTGTTCCAAAAAACAAAGACTCTCTAAAAAATTTAATAGGCATATAATAATATTTGACAAAATCAACAGTTCTGGTGATAAACATTCAGCAATGGGACTAGGAAAGACTGCCCTAAGAAATACATATTTTTAATTTTTTATTGATTCCTTGTGAATTTCACATCATGTACCCCAATCTCACTGATCTCCCTCTGCCTTTGTACCTGCCCTCCACCCTTGCAACCTTCCTCTCCAGCAGAGAAAAAAAAATTTCATTGTGGAAGCTGTAGTGTGCCACAGTGTGTCTCTCACAGTGTATCCTTTGTCTATATGTCTTTGCTAGCAAATATTCATTGCAGTATCTTGTTCGTCTGGTACAGGGGCTCTGGCTTCTGCACTCTATCAATCCTGGAATGTCGCTGGGACTTCTCTAAAATATCCTGCTGTTGGTCTGTGTCAAATCGATCCTGGGTTTTTGGGTCTGTAAGAATGGCCCCTTCATGCACTCCAGCAGTTCGTGTATGGGTTAAATGTTCGGGTGGGCCAATTCAAAGCCCGAATCTAGGTCTGAGAGATGTGAGCTGGTTATCTCATCAGTTCTCCTGTTCTCATGCCATTGTCATAGCTCATCTGCAACACCTATGTCAGGACCGGCATTACTGTGCTGCTCAGGCAAGGTACAGGGCCTGCTGTACTGCTTTCATGACTCCAGGCCTAGCTCTCATGTCTGAAATAGATAACAAGGAACAAGGGTGGGGGATGCCATCTCTCCCTAGCACATGATATCACAGGACAGACAAGTCATGGGACTAGCTCTCCAATGCTCACACCCTCATGATCCAATCACCTGTGCCCACAATCAGTGTCAGCTCTACTGTGATGCCCCTGTAAGGTGCTTGTTTTCCCGGGTGCTGTATCTGGACAAGGGTAAGACCACCTCCCTTGCTTTCATGACCCCAGGGCCATGCCTCCCATCAGCTGTGAGTAGTAAACAGCAAGGTTCATGACCATCAGGACAAGAGCAAGCCATCAATACAGTCAAGCATGTCTCTGAGGCAGAGTTAAATCTTAAACCACAAACATAGTTTGAAAGAGATAACTGAAAATAGCATGGGCCTCTTGAAACCTCGTGTCACATGTAATACTTAATTCAAAATTTGGCAATATCTTCATTTATAAAACTTATTCAGGAAAAAATTTATTATTTTAGCTTAAGGAATTGAATTTTAAACAAAAAGAAACAAAACAAAACAATAACAACACCACCATCACCAATACCACCACCAAAAATCCACTAAGTACCAAAGGCACAGAAGAAAAATGGGTAAATTGGACTTCATTAAAATTAAACAACTTTGATCATCAGTGGATAATACTGATCAGGTGAAAAAATATCCATATAATGTATGAAAATATTTGTATACCATATAAAGGAAAGAATTGATTACCCACATTATATTAAAAATTCTTTCAACTCAACAAGAAAAGCCAATATACTAAATTGTCCAGTGTCACGTGTTCATCTCTGAAAACATACACACAAGTAAAATTATATTGACTCAACAGGACATATTTAGAAATGTATATACATATACAAACGCATGCATGCATGCATACAAATAATTGATGGGGAAAAATGCCAAGAGTTTTAAGGAGATCAGGGAAGATGGTATGGGAGGTTTTGAAGAAGGAAAGGGAAGAGAGACGTGGAATTACATTATTTCTCTGTTCCCTTTCTGTATTGAATTTTTCTCATGCCTTCATCCTCTTTCAAACTTAGGCCCTTGTCTGTTATTTTTAATATATATGTACTTTTATGTGTGTGTACATGCATATGCAATACATGTACATATATATGTATATATAATATATGTATGTATATCTATGCATATTCATAAATATGTGGGTACAATCTGCTAAGTCTATTTAGTGTTGAATGTCTATGATTTCAGGGCTCACATCTGGTATCAGACACCCAATACGAATGCGTCTCAAGGTGGAACATCTACTCCTTCCATTTCCAGCAACCTTTAGTTGCCCATAGTTCATGAGTTGGAATTCCATGAGCTTTTCTCCTTCCATGTTTGATTTTTCTATCAATGCTGTCCTTGTTCAGTTATTGTTTAGAAAGCCATACTGTTGAGGTATTTTTCATATAGCTTTTCTCTCATTTCTACAAGACATACTCTTAAAGATTTCCTGGCCTTTTGGCTCTTATGATTTAGCCCCTCCTTCTTCTCCATGGTTGTTACATTAACAAATGGTAATAGTGGGGTGACAGTAACAAGTGGATCCCTAGAACTTGCTGCCCCTATAGCCAAGACAAAACAATGAGTTTCTGGTTATGTGAGAGACCATTCCTTAAGGCAATAAGGTGAGAGTAATAGAGAAGGGCACAGTATTCTGCACTGGCCTAGATTCACACAGCTCCATGCACCTGTATTGTTCCATACCTTCAGCACTCATACAAACACCACACAAGCACACATACGCACAACTATTGCAAGGTTTATTATCTGTCTGTCTATCTATCTATCTATCTATCTATGTGACTATCTATTATCTATCACCTATCAGTCTATTCTATCTTTCATAAACATCATCTATCTATTATCTATCATCTATCTTATATTATCTATCATGTATCTATCTAATATATATCATCTACCTATTTACTATCATCTATCTATGTATCATATATATATATATATGACATATAAGGGTATCATTAACAATGAAATGTAAGAAACTGAAGGAAATTTCTTAGGCAAACTGAAAATAAAGTGCCTGAGAATTCTGAGCATCCTACCAATTTAGATAGAACAAATGGACCGGTAGGTTATTAATGTTATCATGACTGACTGAGAAGTACAATTTTCAATGAAGACAATGGTGTTACTAGAGCTCAGCATAGCATAGACAAAATGAATTTCAATTCACTGCATAATTTATTCACTACCAAATGCAAACCACTGTGCACACATAGACATACACACTTGCATTTGGTGTGATTCCAATTGTGTACAATGTGCTATGTTAGAAGAAATCTATGTAAGCATATTTAATTATTTTAATTATATTAAATTTAAATTATTTCCTTTCATAGAGATTTTTTAATTTATTTTTATTTTTTAGTTATGTGTATATACTTGTATCTGTGTAGGGGCATGTGTACATGAGTGAAGGTGCGAGTTCAGGACCGACTGTGGAAATTGCCTGAAGCTGGAGGTACAGGTCATTGTGAGCCATTCTGACCTGAGTAGTGTGAACTGAACTTGTACCCACAACAAAAGCAGTACATGAACTTAAATGCTTCTTCATCTATCCATGCCTATAGTTATTTTAAGAGAAGGACATTAACATGGACAGTGAGTTAAGAAGAGAAATATTGAACATCAAACAGGATCAGTATATATATATATATATGCATGTGTTTATGTGCGTGTATGCATGTATGCTTGCATGTATGAGGTATGTGGGTAAATACATGTGTATACACACACAGCAAATTGTTGGAATCTGAATACAACCTAGGGGTTAGACTTTAAAGCCCTTGCTAAAAGCTTGGCAAACTTAGACCAGTTCTTTCTATCTAGATTCCTAGCTTGGAGACTATTGGAGGTCACTGACATATCCCCTTGGATATTCATGGCTAAGAACAGGTATGATCCAGTGCATTTGGCTTCATCTATCTTATCAATGGGGGCAAATGGTACATTTATTCATCTTTCAATCCCAGTTATAAAGCAGTTAACTGCTAGGTAGAAAATCATTCGTTTTGTCTGAGCAACTGGGAGCTTGCCATTTCTAGAGCTAATTTAAAAATCAGGGGCCAAGAGCAGAGCAGGCAACATAACAGCTATCATAGGATTACTCATTTCCTCCTCCCTGGGAAAGACAAAGAAACAAAGGCAATGCCATGTGCAGGCTTCACTTCTGTGATGCAGCTTCATATTCAGTGGGACTCTTATAGAAAGATCTCTCCTCAGGAGGCTTTTGTGGGAAGAAAACATGTGTGGAATTATCGTAATCTTATTTATTACCTCATTCTGAACTGATGACTTCAGGATGAGTTGAACTGCCTTGGATCTGTAACGGCATGCTAAAATCTCCTATGACAATTGTGTTTTTATCAATTTCTCTTGCTACTTCTAATGGATTTTCTTTATACATTTTTTTTTTCATGAAATGTAATTTGTCAGCTAAAGGTTCATGATCATTGTGGGCTTCTTTTGTGTGTTTGTATCTTTTCATCAATAATAAACTATTCTTCTGCATCTCAGGAAATTCACAAGGCGTTCTCCTTTATTCTTCCTGATACTAATTTTACCATACCCATTTGCTACTTTGCTTTGGTTTGATAAATCTATCCTTGTCATCATACTTTTACCCTTTCTACTTAATTTTATTTGTGTTGGAATCCTTTTCAATAGTACATTACTAAGAGATTTTATTACACTGTGTAAAATGAAGTGGTCTCTAAACGGAAGGCACACTTTTCCATATTGATGTATGTATTTTGGTTTGTTTCTTGTATCTATAAATTCTAATGTTTCAGTTATATTTTCAGCTTATATGTATGCCTTTTGTTATAAATGTTAATCTTTGTCATAAAAATAAATTTAAGATTATAACTTTAGAACCATATGAGAAAACAACATTGAGGGAAAGAAGAGTTAGCATTTAATCATGATTAGTACTTGTTCTTCTTGAGGATGCAACAGTATCCAATATCTAAATTATGTTAAGCATTTTAACTTTTTTCTTAATTTTACAAGAAGGTTACTCTAAAATTATAATCCTAAAGAGCACAATGACCCACACTGATTTCTTTTAATGTTATTTTTTTAATGGATATATTTAAGTAGTTGCCCAAGTAAGTAAATCCACAAATTCTAGTTAATTTAGGTTGATATATATATATATATATATATATATATATATATATATATATATATCAACCCTCAATATGGGATGAACGTGGGATTCTATTTTCATTGAGTCAACATTTATGTTTAAGTAATTCATCTCAGATTTGTTTCGTTTGGTTTGTTTTAATCTCAAGGTGTCACACTTTATGCTGTTTTCATATGGAAACAATTAAATTACTGAGTATGCAATTTTTAAAATGTAAGGAAATATGCCTGCATAAACTTTATGTTTTATATCATCAAATTCTCTGTATTTGTTTTTTTTTATTCATACTTTATTTACATTTCAAATGTTTTCCCCTTTCCAGATCTCCCCTTTGGAACCTCCCTATTCCCTGCCCCCTTCCCCTGCCTCGATGGGGGTATTCCCTCACCCACCCACCCACTTACCCACTCTCATCTTCCCTCCTTGACATTCTCCTATACTGGGAGATCTAACACCCTCAGGTCCTAGGGCCTCTGTTCCCCCTGATAGCTAATGAGACCCTCCTCTGCCGCATATGTATTTGTTACAGTTTCATATTCTAATGCTTATTTAAAATATTTTAGCTTTATACTGATTCCATAGCTATTTTTGATTTTAAAAAAGTTGGAATAGAATTAAATTTTTTCCTTATGATGATTATTTTTCAGTGTATATATTTCACATAAGATTTTTAAATCTTAAAGATTATTGTTATATTTCAATTAAGAGTGATTTTTTTAAAACAAAATATAAACAATTTTAATTTTTGTATCAATTATTTATAAAATGTCTTTAAATTTTCTGCTTATTCCTGCAATGCAGTTCCTATTTTAAATATACCTCTTTACCCAAAAACTTATCATGTGAACACGACCTGATGGGTTTTAAATATTGTTTTGTTTTTTAATGCTTTTGATTTTTTTGTTTGTTTGTTTGTTTTATGAGTGTGGTTTTCATTTGGAGACTCACATCTTTCCAAGGTTTCTTTTATTCTCTTAAATAACATCATTTTTCCATTAAAAATAATAATAGTGTTAGTTTTTCTTATGATTCTTCTGCATTTTAAATCATACTTTTCTGAGCTGTTGGCATACTCAACATTATTATGAACACAGCTAAAATATTGCCCTACTTTCTATCCTTTGTTCCATATACAATATTTCTATATTATAAAGACACACCATCCCAAATTCATTATGAGTTGAAACTTTATGTTTTCAGTCATGCTGAATGAAATACTGAATGAGTCTCAAAGACTCAGGTAAAACCTCCATTACTGTGAGTAAGGAGAAGGAGAAGAAGAAATAGGAGGAAGAGGAATAGGAGGAGGACGAGAAGGAGGAGGAGGAAGAGGAGGAGGAGGAGGAGGAGGAGGAGAAAAAAGAAGGAGAAGGAGAAGGAGAAGGAGAAGGAGGAGAAAGAAGAAGAAGAAGAAGAAGAAGAAGAAGAAGAAGAAGAAGAAGAA